>VICI01003967.1:0-11942 GCA_019593645.1 Akabosia matsudoensis
CCTGAAGAACTTCAGCAGTCTTTGTAATTTGGGCGGGGGCTACAGGAAGATGAGATCCCTGAGCACGGAATCCATTTTCATCAGCAACATAATTCAAGGAGATTGGGAGACCCTCGGGGGAGGTGTAGCTCAAGCTGCCAGACTTCTCCAGAGTGGTTGCGGACTGGACAATGCGACCTTGCTCATCTTCGTAGGTGGAAGGACGAGCGGCAGCACGGGTGTTGTCAGAGACGGCGATTCCATTTCCAGCAGAGAAGCTCATGTCATTTTCCTGTGAGCCACGGATGTTTTGACTGAAGCTCGTGATCGGAATAACCTCCTTCCTCGTCACAGTTCCATATAAGCTGGAAGCGTAGCTGTCTGAAACTCGAGTAACAGCGGCCGGACTGGAATAACCTCCATAGCTGGCAGCGCTAGCGCTGGCAACGATCAGAGTGAGGGCGACAAACTGAAAATTCCCATATTATTCATTAGCGTACTCAAAATATATCTCAACATCTGAACAATTTGATAAGGCAATACGGGAACTAACCTGCTTCATGGTGCTAGAAATCGGGTTGGGTCGGATTTCGTTTCAGCTACTAAGACCTACCAAGTTGTCGATATCTGTGAAGACGTAGAGTATTTGATAACCTTTTCGACTACCGAAGAAGTATTTATACCCCAAATGCTTTAGATCTGTCGCATCAGCCACTCTGTCCAGTGGTAGTATCCCTAAACATGCAAGTCTTAACACTTGCTAACGAATCGCAATCCTCAGTCCGTGTACCTTTTCAGTGCTTGTTTATGTTTACGTCGGCATTTTTAACTCGGGATGAATGTCCCACGGTAGTGGTTCAAGGTCAATATGATTCAAGTAAAATAAGGCCTATCTAGAAATTCTTCGACGTGTCAAAATTTCTAACCCTATACAAACATGGTACAAATTAAAAAGAGGGAAATCGAGGAAATATCAAGTGTGACACAGTATGCCGGACTGTTAGTCAGCGATATTTTATTGCGAAAATTTGACATGGTTTACAGACATGATTATTTGAAGTTGAATAAATATGACTGTTTTAATTAATGATAACACTGTTTATAATTTATTTGTGGTGATGTTTAAAGTACCAGCATTTTCTACAGTTGTTCTTGGAGTTGTAGCAAACATAATTTGGATCTCCAACGGACTTGTTCGAAGCCGTGGTGTAGAAGACACATTTGTCACAGTTGTACTTCTTGCAATTCTTGCACGTTCTTCTCAATGCTCCAACTTCCAGCGCAGTTTCCAAACATAAGAAACAGTACGGCAATACCTGATCAGGGCGAAATAAATAGTTCAATGGAAACTTTAAACATGGTAATGTCGCTACTAAATAGTACATAATATACATAAACTCTTACGAGATATTNAATGGAAACTTTAAACATGGTAATGTCGCTACTAAATAGTACATAATATACATAAACTCTTACGAGATATTACGGGACAAAAAAGGTAACTACGTATGTGAAAAGTTGCATAATGTGAGTAGAATGTGAGATTATAGGATATTTAAAGAGTCAATACAAGAATCATAATTTCTACGAAGAAAAAATGATTCAATGAAGCTGTGGTATTTTTTCAAAACCCGTCATGATCATAACTCCAGCCTTTTGGTCGTTATAGAAACATGTGTATTCAATGTGTTCTGGTATTCTCTCATGTATAAATTTATGCTGGCGATAAGGAAACTGCTTAGGCACAGAGGGACCTTCAACCAACATCCGATTGCAATTTTCATTCTAAATTGCGATGAATTACGATAAGAAAGATAAGGATGATTGCGGGTGTGTCGCAATGCCACTGGCCTGTGGCGATGCCGAATCGGAAAATTATTCTGTCAAAGTAGAACCGGACGTGATTGATACTCCACAGACTGAATTGAAACCTGAGCACGATGCAAATCCTTCCATCATTAACACTGTCTACCAGACGAACGATGTTCTTGTTGGATCTGAGTCTGAGTGGGAAGATGTTGACGACGAGGGGCAGTCTGAGACTAATGTCAATGACTCTATCAAGTCTCCTCAAATTCAATATGATCCTGGAAATACTGAAGTTAAAATTGTCAAGTACCAGATCAATGATGTGTATTCCCTATTCATTCAAAAATTTACGCTATACTGCGAGAATAAGACTGAGCTGCTCTTCGATGCTAGCATTTTCTTTGACGATGATTTTTTTCCAAGTGGGCTTTATCTTACCGACTTTGTTCCTATCAATGTTATTGCTCCCAACCTGGAAAAGCTCGGAATCTTTATTCCCGTCGACTATGAGTACTGTGAATCAGTTCAGTGCTCCCCTTCACTTTTCCAACCTTCCAAAGACGAATTGGAGTATGATCTCCGAAGCCAAGTGGATTTTATCTTAAGATCCATCCAATGTCCTCGCATTAGAAGCTTCACAATTGAAAGCTTCACGTCACATGACGCTTCACATTCATTCTTTCACGAGGATCGGCTCTCCACTTGGAATGACAGCATTTCCTTCTTCGTATCCCGCCATGCAAAAACTTTGAACAAGATTTCTTTGGAATTGACAAGGCATAAAAGTTGGATTTCAGCTTCCTACGTAAAAATTTCTCCCAAGTCCCCTCATGCCCAACGACATCCCAAACTACACGAGTTGACGGTTACGCTTTGGGCTCAAACATCACCGGATGCGGAAGATGATATTCCTATTGATAACGATACTACATCTACTGGGCTCCTAAATTGGATTCCAGATCCGGCAGATCAATATTTGCTGTCATTGGCTAAGTCTCAATTGCATGGAGTCTTGACTAAGCTCTGCTGGACTGCTCCAGCAAGCCTTGAACTCGAAAGTGTATTCCAGTCTGTGCTTGATAGTAACGGAAATAGTCTGGAGAGCTTATCAGTTATTGATGTTGATGGCCTATCTGGCAGCATAAGGAAAATCAGCAGCCACAACTCCCCGAGATTCCCTCCCGCAAAAACCGTCTTGGAATGCACAGCTTTTGCTACATTACACAAGCTGAAAAGCTTATCACTCAGGAAGTTTCAATGCTATTTGACCTGTTTGAATATGCTTCCTAAAGGAATTGAGGAAATTGCCATTGAAGATATGTATATTGAAAGCAAAGACATTTCCTGTTTAAGAGGTCTGGAAAGATTAAAAACTCTCAGGCTGTTTAACGTTATGCCGCCACCACCAGCAAGCGATAGTGATGACGACGAGGCACAAGATGATTGCGACTATGCGTCACTAGAATTTGGTGTTGACAGAGAAAACTTGAAGGATTTGCTTTCTTTAAGACACTTACAAGAGCTTTCCATCTTCCGACATCGATTGGATTTTGACATTGACATTCTATCTGATCAAAGTTATTTTAAAAGTTTAAATGCGCTCGTTGAAAAAGTCAATTACTTTCTGTAAGTGTATATGATATTTGACGGGGGTTGAATACGAAAAGAGTATATTGTGGGAACTACCTCATGCTAAAACATCCAATTTCTAAACTTTGATTATCCGAGTTTTGAATTTTTAGGGTAAATATATGCCGGAGCCCTCAGTCTATCGTTCCCAATCAGTTTTCCAAGAGGCACAGGGAAAAGACGATGGAGGACAAAGAATTGTTTGAATCACTGCAACAAATTGGTCATATCGATGAACAATTCCTCGTAATTAGTTTAGAGGAGTAAGACATGTATGTACTTCAGTGAGGTCTTAATACTTTATTCTATGGTGTACTATAGGTCTATATCTCTATATAGTCCTAGGGTGTACTTATGCAATTTCTCTCGTTCAAAAAGATTTTGAAACTGAATTTAAAAAAATTCCTAGTCTCTCTATTCAATTTTCGTCTACGTTTAATAAAGACGAGAAATTTGTTTTCGCTACTTACCCCAACTGTCTCACATGCTTAAAAACTCAATGAAATGCGTAGATTTACATCGTGAATGCATTAAAGGTAATCATGATTAATAATCTGACCTTAACTAGACATCAACCATCAAAATCCGCCATAATTTCCTACCTACAATTCTATACAATCTTCTTAAGTCATATTCTCATATTCATTCTGATTCCACAGTAAAGGAGACAGGTCCCATACACGTCGTCCATCGCGGGCCATTTTGGAGCTCATGCTACGCCCAATTGAAACTTTCAAATCGCTACAGCCAAATCCAATCGCTACAGCCAAATCAATTTTCTTTCATTGCTCATACTTTTGCCAGGAAATCATTTTGTTAATAATACTGCCATCTCTTTCCCATTCGCTGTTCCCAATTCGCATCACCCCCGGAATCGTCCCTCCCAAGTCTAGTCTTATTTTTAAACATTACGATGCATCGTAAAAATTCCCGTCCTACATTTTTTACTTCCAAAAAGAAATCCCTACTACTTTTTTTATTCTCAAGACTAAAAGTGACAAACGTTTGCTTGTAAACAACTCAATAAAAAAATCCCTATTTCACACAACGACATACCAACCCAACACCACCACCACCACCACCACACAGCCCAACAGCATCTTCTGCTCTGTGCAATTCAGCGACAGTTCAGGTGTGCTTGCTCGTTTAAACAACAAAAAACACTCAACGTGCTTAATTTTTTTAGTGTAGGAATTCTGTGGGAAAGATAAAAAACAAAAAATACAAAAAAGACGTTTTTTGTTTTTGTTTCTTGCATGTTAAATACTAAATACTTGATAAGAACTCTTCAGATAATATTATTATGAAGTGACGACGTCATAATCTTTGTTTGTAGACAACCTTTAAAAAAATTAATCTTGTGGTTGGTAGTCTAGAACGAATTACTGTAGCTAACAAATTCTCTCCATCATCAGTGCTGCTGAGCTACATAGCTGTGATTGATAAGCAACTGATTTTAAAGCATGTGCGATGATAACCCTGCGTATCTGATGGTTTTACTTTTTGTTAAAAAAATGTTTTGATGAGTGGTTTCTGTGATAAGAATACAAAACTGATTCAAAGTGAATGGCTGCTACAAAGGAGGAGGAGGAGGAGTAAGTCTGAGTGGGGGTGAAAGTAAAAGTTTGGACGTGTGTTTGGTGTTTAAAAATTTAGTTTTGTAGTTTTATTTTTCATGGTAGTGCACCCCATTTCAAAGGTAAGAATTTTTTGTTCTAAAATTGATTGTTACAAGGTAAAGATTATTGTAGCAAATTACACTAATGCATAAAAGATGAAGATGGATGTTTTAAAGAAGCCAAGATTATGGCTGGGCATGTGAATGTTAAAAAATGGTTTTTGAGTTATTAGCTTTGTAAGCAGATTAGAGCAATTATTTAATACTTTGTGTTATCCTTAAGTAGGTATTAAGTTGTAAATTGATTATTTTTTGTTTAAATCTCAAAAACTTTGGACAGAGAGTTAAAATCGTGAGAAGGACTTTAAAAAGTAGATTCTTCAGCAAACTTGCTGTTTTGTCTTTTTATTTATTAACTGACGGATTCGGGAGTTCTGCGGCTTTCTACTTGATTTAAAATGATTTGGTCTTGTTGCTTGAGTTTGTGAGTGTTGAAAAACACAAAAAATGATAGGACAGGTCAACTATTGTATTACCACTAATTTTTTATGTGGTATTTATCTGTTTGCAGTAAATTCTTCCGAATGGCAGCTCGAACGAGCTCGCCTGATAAGCGTCAGTCACTGGAAGGAGGAAAGTCGAGCTTATCGTCCCCTACAGCTAAATCGCCCACGTCTGGAGGTTTTTTCGTGGGAGGACCAACTCTCAAGCGAGTTGGGCTTCGATCTCTGGACACTCTCCAAAATTCAGTGACTCAAGATGAGGGGAAAGTCACAAACACGTACCTGGACCAGGAGGAAGTTGAAAGTCAAATCCTCGAGATTTATATGAAGTGTAATAAGAATATTGCAAAGTTCAAAGACTTTGAAGTCTCCCTCAATCGGGAAAAACACGTCGCATTTTTAAAACGAGGACTGAATAAATTGTCAGACGCATACGAAGTAAGTTCCAAAATGATTTTCAAACTAGATCTTGGACACCTTCTAAACAATATTTTATCTTCTCTTTGAAATAGGCTCTGGATGCTAGTCGACCATGGCTCTGCTACTGGATCTTACATTCTCTGAATCTTCTGGACGTTCGTTTAAACAAAGAAGAAAGTTCAAATATCGTTCGCTTTTTGAATCAATGTCAAGATCCAACCACGGGAGGATTTGGTGGAGGTCCTTATCAAATGGCCCACCTGGCTGCAACATACGCTGCAATAAACGCACTCATCTCACTTGGCAGCATTGAGGCTCTTTCTGTGGTCAATCGTGAATCCCTTTTAAACTTTGTCATTAGCATGAAACTACCCGATGGCTCATTCCGAATGCACCGAGGCGGTGAAATTGACGTACGAGCAGTATACTGTGCAGTAGTCGTCGCCAAATTGACCAACATTTCTCTTCCAAACAATGGCGACTTGTTTGCTGGAACTGCCGAGTGGATCCTTCGTTGTCAAACATACGAGGGTGGCTTTGGAGGTTGTCCGGGAATGGAGGCACACGGAGGATACACATTTTGTGCTGTGGCTGCTCTTATTTTACTAAATCGTATTAGACTAGTTGATTACGAGTCCCTGCTCAGATGGCTGGCAAACAGACAAATGGCAGTGGAGGGAGGATTTCAAGGAAGGACCAATAAACTTGTTGACGGCTGTTACTCCTTCTGGCAAGGAGCTTGCTTTTGTTTATTAGGCCCACTGCTGGCAGAGGAATTTATGGAACTCTCATCACAAAATCAAGAGGAAGATGCTCTAAAAAGTTGGACGCTTCATAGCTCCGCACTTCAAGAATACATTCTAATATGCTGTCAGCATAATCTAGGTGGCCTAATTGATAAACCTGGAAAGTAAGTCAACATATAGACTTCAGTAGCAGTCATTTGCAAAAAGTTTATGAAAATTAAATGGAATTTTATATATGTTGACTAGACAAAGAGACTACTACCATACTTGTTACACACTCAGCGGCCTATCTGCCGTACAGCACCAGCCGGACGGTTCTAAAGTCATTTTAGGGAATCCCAGTAACGAACTAAAGAAGATCCATGTAAGAACTTACAAAACTACATGGCCTAAATTTAAAATTTTCTGAATAGATCTGATCTAATTTTCTCTTTGTAATTCCAGCCTGTTTTTAATCTACTCGAAAGCTCCGTGGAAAAAGCAATCGATTATTACCTCAACTCCGCCCACGATATCTCGTCCCCTGCTGCAACTGTAATTTCATTGCTTTCTCCTTCCGAAGATGACGCCGCCAACATAACCGGAAAAAGTTCATGTTTCGTTGCGTCTTCAAGTAAATCCAGTAAATCGCCTGCTGCAACTGCATCTTCTTAATTGTTGTTATTATTTCATACGCTCCCGCAAGAAAACCTTCTCACCAGTCTCACCTTCTTTATCCTACAAAGTACGAACAACACTGCAACGTAATTGATACAATGTAATAGGCCCGGTGTATAAAACCTATCCTAACCAAATCCGATTTAAACTAAAGGGTATTGCGCTACAAAATAACTTTTAACATGGAAATGTAATACCAGTATACAAAATAATCCACTCATACCACAACTTTACCTTCCCTTTTCTAATGACAATACGTTTTACAAGCACTTGTACTTTTGACTTGAATTTTAATTTGAGCGTGAGAAAACAAAAATACTGAAGATAACATAACTTCATTATTTTTATATTAACTTGTGCTATATATCATTCTAGTGATTCTCATTAACCAGGAGTTCCAATGTTTTAATTCCTATTGTGTCGTAAAAAAGAAAAAACTGTACGCGTATTCAAGTCCATAATAGAAAGCCATTGCCATTAATAAAAATATATTTTACCTTAGAAGTAGATGAGGATTTAGATATCAAGGAAAAAAGTGGTGAAAAGTCAAAAGTATCTTTAGTCATTTTATGATGTATTATCACTTTTTATTCAAAATAAAGTAATAATCAAGCCTTCTAAACGATACCAGGTACGTAGTTACAATGGCCAAATTATACAGTTAAGCTAAAGGTTATATCGATTGGTCTGGGACAATTCAACACTTGTTTGTCAAAAGGCAAGAATATGTTTGTTGAGAATATCTTTGTCTGCAAAACGGGAAACGTTATAAAAATTGATTGTTTATGCTTGAAACACTGTGAATAAAAAGTACGAAACAAGTTTTTATTTCCAAATGGTTAACTTTTATTTTACTTGATTAATTTTCTTGCAATATGGATGCCTTCTTTCATATGAACTTTAAACAGCAAACTACATCTTCAGGGTATTTGAAACCACAGCTATTTTTATAATGAATGAAAAAAACAACAAATCAAATCCTCGAGCTAAATGCAACACACTTAAAGATAGTTAGACGCAAGATTGTACCCAACTAAACTGGTATCCAACATGACATGGGTGACTGACTACATGAAACATTTTGAGACAGAAGCAAGCTAAATACATGTATTTCCTACACACGACTTTGATTTAATTTCTCCCATTCTTCAGTCTCCTCCGCACTCATTGAGACCACATTGAAAATACCCTTGAACAATTTTCCATTGTATTTGACAATATCATTAGGTGGCACATACACCACGTCTCCAACGTAAGAAAATGGAAGTCGCAAAATCCAATACGAACTCTGCGATAGTTTAATAGGCTCCGGTAGTTCGCTGTCATCCATAGACGGGCTTGGTGTAAATATTGGAGCACCCGGTCCTGGTTGAAGCCTTGGGGCCAGAGTCACAAACACTGGCGCCTTCGGGGTGACAATATGAACGCGCATGAGTTGAGCAACTTGTTTTGAATCTCGATTTTCTCTATAAGAAGGTTTAGAAAAAGCATCATGAAATCTTTGGCGATAATGTAAAAAACAGGTTGATATTGGACATATAAAGCTTACTTGCAGGGGCAGTGGACATACAAAGGCATATCACTTCCAATCACCTTCCCTGCAATAGTTTTCTGTGTGACTTGACTAATATTCAAAGCGTAGAGGATTTTCTCGTGAGAATCGCAAAAGAAGCGATGACCTTTTCGGCACTCGTATTCAAATCCGAAAAAAACTTTGACTGAAAACTCTTCGACAGTTTGAGCAGAACTTGTTGAACTCGAGGTGGTTGAAGGTGGGAGATGACTACTAACTAATATTTCTCTTCTTGGTCGGGGTTGGCGAAATCTCCGATCTCGATGGGTTCTTGTCGGGGGAACGAAAATCACGCCTTTCTCTGCTTTCACTTTGACATCCCAGGGAAGCAGAGAATTGGCTGAAGCAAGAAATCCGTGTTGACTACAACCATGAGAATGACTGTAAATGCTTGAAGGTCCAAGACAAACTAAAGACCAACTTGGAAACAATGGGAGCAGCCCTATGGGTGACTTTGAATGGTACATGCCAGGAAGATATTCAACTGTGGATGAATGTCGTTTGAATAAAGTTCTTTCTGACATTCCGTTTTCCAGCTTTTCCTTTGCTGCAATTTTCTTTCCCGGATTTTCTTCTGTCAAAAATGGTTGTTCAACTGATTCCTCTTCCTCCTCCTCCTCTAAATCTTCGTCATCCTCATCGCTTTCTTCTTGCCGTAACTCAGCTTCAAAAACTTCCTGCATGTCTTCATCCTCTAAGCCTCCGTTTTGTTCAGGTTTCTCCTTATGATTTCCAGTGCTACCTGTGCCAATACTCTTAACTGTTCCATCTCCTTTCAGGTTAATAAAAGAATCTGACTTTCTTTGTAAAATTACAATCATTTCTTGCAAACTAAGGTGTTGCTCTTGTTCATCAACAGAAGTTTCGTCATTGAGTGGACTAAACACTGGAAATGAAACGGTTTCCAACTTGTCACAACAATCCCTTCCAGCTTTACGAAAAAAGTCATAATTGGCTTGTCTAATTGTAAATGGTTCATCTCGTGACATTTGCCTTCGTCCACAGTTACAATAGCTCACGAGTTTAGTAGACGAGCTATGTGATAACTCAGGCAAATCTGGATCAAGTTGTTCCGGCAAAGGTATAATTTCCAAATGGTCTTTTCGTTTCAACTTATGCACCGGTTGAGAGCATACATGTCCAAGCAAACTAAGCGTTTCACATTGTTGTCGGCCATTTTTCCAGTACTTTTCACATTTCTGTGCTAACTTCTCTAACCAAGGGATTACTTCAGGGCCACGGCTTATATTCAAGAAAAGGTTAACAGCATACGACAGTTTTTGTTGGTGCTGTTGTGCAGTATAAAACTCTGGGAGGGAGCGTTGATAGGCCGCAAAGACTTTAGGGAATAGGTCAGAACATTGCATTTCAAGGTATTCAGAGTTGACATTTATAAACCGTTCCATTTGGAGATATGCCTCTGTTATACGCTTGGAACCCGATGGCTCCAGAATAAGAAAACGATGAAGTTTCTTATAAGCCAACTCCCACTGCTGGAGGGTAGGCCGAACAAAAAAATGCTTGTTTCCGGCTACACGTCGATAGTCATCGTCAAAACCTTTTTCCAGTGCTAATTTGAAATGTTCCAGAAGGAATTTCCGAAAAGAACTGACATTATCGGGGTAGGTTAGAGTATCCTGAGCAGAGCGGAAATGGCTTTTCATTGGAACACTTGCAGAAGACGACGGTCGGGCGGAGGAAATTTTTTGTTGTGATTTTCTCAAATTAGTTGATGTACTTATGAAATCAAGATACGTGTAGGATAAACTTTGGGCACTCCGTCCCCCAGTTGGTACTGTGTTTTGAGCAGATTTATCGAATATGTAAACAAAATCATGGCTGGAAGGAATAGCAAACAGGGAATTTGCACTAATATTTGTTATTATTCTGCATTTCCGGAAAATCTGGTAAATTTCCGTCTGAAGAACGTCCTTCTGCTCTTTAAGGGACGGCTGTTGAGTTAGATTTGAGGCTAGTAGGGTGTGTTGAAATTTTGTAGGAGCTTGGCTCTCAACTTCAAAGAGAAAGAGTAAACGAGGTGAACATAACCGTGCGTGGTCTACCCATGGGCGAGGTAGGTCGTCGATTGTTGAAAGGATTCGGCTGACGCTTGACAACACATCTTGACGCACCACGTTCAACGCACGAAACATAGAGATATAGCTAGTGTCAAAGGAACCTCCGATTTCTGAAAGAATCATGACGTGTGATAGAGAAAACAGGAGGACAAGCCATTTACAGTAGCTAGTATTGAATGATGACCAGACGGAGAGGAAACCCTGGACATAAAAAAATGTTTCAATACGATTTGAGTAGTAAAACTTATCGTATAAAGCAGAATTTATTTTCATTTTCTAGCTTACGGATTCCTTTATAGAGGAACGCAGTTCCTGGCATGCTTCTAGACACGAGGTTGCATCATAAGCAAATCCATCAATGTGTAGAAACAAGACTGATTCGTCTTCATTCAAAAACCCTTCAAGTGTACCCTAAAATGTAAAATATTTCATGATAAACTAAAAATCAACTGCTTTCCTAATGATATCCATAGGATGAAAAACCATCTATTTACTGCAGTTTTTATCTGTTGCTTCGTCAGGTTCCGTAAATTTCCGGGCCCACTTGTTCCATCAGCAGTAGACCCACTATCTTCTCCTTCCTTTTTATCTTCCCCACCTTCTTGTTCCCCTCTATCATTTCCATTGTTGACCTTATCTTGGAACATTCCAACAGTCCCGAACGCATCCAACGACAGTTGGAACGCCCTTTTAAAACCAACTCTTTCTTGCTTGGGCACAACCCGGTAAAAGCTGTTTCCAAAGATGGCCGCCACAACGATTGGTTTGTTTCCAACATTTCTCTTCCCTTGTTTCGCCCGCTGCTCACCTCCCCCCCCTTTCGCGTCATCACCGGTATTTCCATTTCCTCCTCCATCCTCGCCACAACTCTCACTTGACTCACTTCTAATAACTGTCTCATCGAGTTTGAATTCACCTTTGGTTATTACT
>VICI01003968.1:0-11941 GCA_019593645.1 Akabosia matsudoensis
TTAAGAAGATAATTTTTTGGGAGGATATTTACTATCAGATACAGATAAAAATTTTCTGAATTTTTCAAGTTTTCGATCTGCTCAGTTTGACACATAGGTCGTTAACAGTGGTTGTTCAAAGTTCTCGTTAAAAATGCACCGCGAAACGGTTACTAACCAACTTTCATCTTCGTCTTAACGCCATACGCACAAGTATTAATCGTGACACGGTCTTTCTTCGGCGACAAACTAATGCTGCGTTTATCAACGGATACAATAAAGTAATTCTCAGCACATGGCGTGCAAACATGGACATTCAGTACGTCCTTGACACGTACGCCTGTGCAAAATATTGTGTCAGCTATATCTCTAAAGCTGAAGGAGGGGTTTCCAAACTGCTGAAAGCATGTATGTCGGACATTCGTAGGGGAAATTGTAGCGTAAAAGAAAAATTAATCAAATTTGGAAGCACTTTAATCAATGGATCGGAAATATCGGCTCAAGAGGCAGCTGCTTTTCTTCTCGGACTTCCGAATACCTTCTGTACTCGTCAAGATGTTTACGTCAATACGGCAAGACCAGAAGAACGGATAGCAATTCTTCGTCCACGAAAGGAGCTTGATAACCTTGAAGATGATAGTGAAGACATTTACTCGAAAGGTTTGATTGACCATTACGTGAAGAGGCCCAGATCTCTTAATCTAGCATGCTTAGCTGATATTTCGTGCAATTATAACTTTGTGAATAAGAAGACCCGGAATCCAAGAGTAGCAGCACTTACTGATCAGGGCACAGAAGAAGAACCTACCGATTCCCGTAAATTATTTTTATTATCCTTTATATTCTTTTACTTTTAAGATAATTGATTGGATTATAATAATTATCGATTTACGTGAATCTTTTTCAGAGACCGAACAATCGATGTTAGCCGAATCGGATGACGAAGACGACCGTCATTACCAGGAGGACGGCTCAGGATACTTCAAAAAAAGAAGAGTCCGTAAAATTTTAAGGTATCGCCACTTTAGCAAAGGAAATGAGGAGGAAGAATACTGGCGGGAACAGATAATGTTGTTCGTTCCGTGGCGTGACGAAGAAAGCGAGCTTCTGAGTGTCGACACAATAAGCAAAGCACAAGAATACATCGCCCTTATTCAAGAAAACTCAAAGTTTTATTATTTTGATCGAGCTATCGACGAGGAAACGATCGAAGACAATGTTGCAGAAGCGGAAGAAGACGAGGACGCACAAGAAGGAATTGATAATCCAGACCAAATCCTTATTGCCGAAGAAGCTAATGACTACGCCAGGCAATATATTACCGAGAAGCCAAGCAATTCAACACTTCAACGATTTCTCCCGCCAAAATTTATACCCGATGATGAATATTTTCTTGCGATGAAGACACTAAACGAGAAGCAGCGGAAGTTTGTTCTACACGTGATGCATTTGCTGAAGACATCAGAGCAACCATTTTTTACGATTTTCTACTGGCGCTGGCGTTGGAAAAAGCCATACGATAACGGCGATTGTTCAAACATTTCTACGCTATCATCAAAGCTTTCCTTCCGCAAATCCTGATCTTCCTCCCGTCCTTGTTACATCATTTACAGGCAAGGCGGCATTCAACGTGTTTGGAATGACGCTTTCACCAGCGTTCAGATTACAACCACTTCAGAATAAGCAAGCACAAGGAAATCTTGATGATGGTGCTGCTAACAGTCTTCGCGCTAAATTACGCCAATTGAAGCTGCTAATCATCGACGAAATATCCATGGTAGGTGTAAGGATGCTGTATGACGTCGATAAGCGCCTCAAGCAGATAATGTGCAACACACACCCGTTTGGAGGGATATCTGTTCTTGTGGTTGGACATCTTCGCCAATTAAAACCAATTGGTGATTCCTGGGCATTCAGCACTCCAACGCATCTTCGAGGTGGACAATTGGGGGATCTTTGGGAACGTTTTGCGGTGTACGAGCTCGATAAAAATTATGCGTCAGCAGGGAGAAGCCGAGTTTTGCAAAGCACTAAACAACATGTCCGAAGGATGCATGGATCCAGCTGACATTGCCCTCATGAAATCTAGACAGATTAACGCTAATCTACAACCACCAACAGATGCCATATGGCTTTTTGAAACTAATGCAGAATGTCTGGAATACAACCTTAAGATTCGCCGTCAGCTTCCGACGGAAGGATACAACAGTGT
This sequence comes from Akabosia matsudoensis, assembly GCA_019593645.1. Taxonomy (NCBI): domain Eukaryota; kingdom Metazoa; phylum Arthropoda; class Collembola; order Entomobryomorpha; family Paronellidae; genus Akabosia; species Akabosia matsudoensis. The sequence continues at coordinate 2,192 of VICI01003968.1, forward strand.
AGCTGCAGATCACGTCGAAGGTGCCGAGAACAATTTGCAATTAAAGGAATCTATACTAAGGAGAGGGATGAATTTAACCGTCATGCAATGTGACGGGCTTCGATACGAGATACCCTTGAAAGTCGGCGCGATTTACCTCATTTCAACAAATATTGATGTGTCTGACGGTGTTCGGGATGAGGCCGACTCCTAACTCCAGCGTCACCCCGGATGGGTTCAGCCAGAGCCTTGATGTAGTGGACTGTATATTTTAATGAATAGCTAACTAATCGAATAAACAACTAGCCAGCGAACGACTAACCCGATTTCCCCAGTAAACTACTTTCTTTCTCCTGATGCCCCAAATAAGTAATTAACAAATAATACAAGGATTTACTTAGTTAGGAAGGTAAAAGACTTTATTGTAGGAGATAAACTTCTTTCCACCTGAAATCTAATGACCACCGTGTGTGCACCACGAGCTGTGACAAAAGCTGTGTGCACACCCCGAAGGTTTCCTGCCGACTCAGGTATGGAGAGCTTGGCTCTCCAAATAAGAACTATACATTTCTTCACTTAACGAAACACAGGTCCTTTTGACCTCAATAGAACATGATCGAACATTCCAAAAGTTCACCAAGATTAACATAAGTTCATGTAAAGACACTGCACCTGCTAAACTAGGACATCTTTACAATCACATAAAATGCACCTTTCTTCACTGAACTGTGAAAAGCCATATCGCACACATACAAATCATGCTGGACCCGAAAACATTCAGGCAGTCGACTGAAAAGAGTCCAGCATCGTTGCTAGACAAAGCTCATTTGATTAATTGCTTAGCTGCTGCGTTCTGCTCTAGCTTTGCGTTCTGCGCTTTCTGAGCATTCATTTACACACTAAACAAACGCATATAACTGAGGTGACTAAACTAATCACTAACATGAATATAACTACCCAAAAAGCTATTCCATCCGGAACATTTATTATAAATGAACTTTAACTAAGCATCAGAACTGAGTGTAAATTCAAGTGCCAGTTTATATCGTTTAGAAAGTTAAAGTAATTTTCCATTGCGAAGAAGGAAGTCATACTTGTATGCACAACGTTTGTAGATACATACTCCTACTTAACATAGTTTACAACATTTCTTTAAGGAATTCATAAAATATGCATATTGTAAGAATTTCAGTTTTTGTTCTCACATGTTTTCTTACAGGCACGATAAAAAAATTCTGACACTTAGGATTTTCACCGGACGGCCCACTTCAATATGACCGAGATTCAGAGTGTCAGTGTCAGAGAAAATCTTCTCAGTTTTTGGAGGAAAATGGATAGCACACAAGAAATTTTCCATTTCAGCATGAATTGTTACACTTTTGTGATACCAATCTTAGTTCCTGGCATGCGTTCAATTTCCCTCGAGATTTACATCAGGGCTGGGTTTTGCGCATTAATCTTGCCTTGCTGGATTGCTACCATTTTCCCAGAAGACATCAACAAACTAAAACTTTCTATTACTGTCTCCAGATGGTATCTACCTTAGATGTTTTGACCTCAGAAATATTGTGCAACACTTGGCCATCATCAAGTCATAAAGTGTTAAATGAGGAGGCGTTTTGTACAACCTGTATATGGGCGATACCTAGCCTAGAATATGAGCAAATGAACATCTTCTTGTTCCAAAGTTTCAATTTATGATCCTACCAGAAGGTACATAGTACTCAAGACAAAACATGGAAATATTAGTACAGCTAAGGCACAACTAGGCACACTCGGGAGTAGGGAAAAATAGGTAGATATTATTTAGTGACAATGAGAAACTGGAAGCTAAAAAGTTGATCGTGTCAAAATATTCGGGAAATCTTGCGTGATATGAATATCAGTGTGAGCCTGTCTACAAAAATACTTTCACTTTTGCTAGGTGACGAATGCGTTCTATGTGCCACCTCCAGTTGCAAAATTGTTGCTACGTGACATTAAGGAGTTAAGCCCGACAAGGTTCATTTTTCAAACTAACAACCCCATCACTCCAATCCGTTTCAGTGAAATTTAAAACCCAGCTCTGCATTCCTCAGTATTCTGGAAAGCCCTTTCTTGGCTACTATGCATCTGAAGTGAAAGTTCCAATCGTTCAAATGAAACACGTTTTTAAACAGACATGCATCCTGTCCCTTTACATATGAACAATCAACCAATGTTGCCATTCCCCATATAAATGACTAAATTCCACACTTCTCTTACCCGTTCAAAAATTTCGTAGTAAATAACCAACACCAGCCCAATTCTAAGTATCNAAAATTTCGTAGTAAATAACCAACACCAGCGCAATTCTAAGTATCACTATAAACTATTTATTCTTGGAGTATTTACTTCCAGATGGAAAAGTTGTATTTGCTCCCAATTTTTTTCCAGGTTATATTGAAGCTAACAAGATTTTTTTCATACTAATACCTAATTTCATTTCTCGCCGCGTGCCTCGCCAGGAAATACACACATCTAACCTTTTTTCATTTATTAATGTCAGGAGCTTTCAAGAGTCGTATTGGATTGGAAGGATCAACTTTTTTTGAGACCTACTGGAAAAACATGACGAACGAGCGAACAACCACAAACATAAAAACTTTTTAGGCGAAAACATAAATGTTCGAAGCAAAGTCCCAGTGCTTTCATACAACGAGTGAAACAATAGAATAAAAAAAATCGTGTTCATTTATATTTGTAACTCGTAGGAACGCACTGGTGCAAACAGTTAAACTTTTTTTCTACAGTATTCAAACTCCAAAACTATTTCCCTTTTGTGAGGAAAAAAGCCATATAACGTGCGACCACTATCAATTGTACTTAAGCTAACAAGCGGAAGTTCATGGAATCTTTTTTTGGAAAACAAACTCTGCTTTTACCCATTCATTTACTTTTCTTCTTGAAGATGAAACTTTACGCATATTTTTTCTGAGGAAACATCACGAGTAAAATGTAAAGAGTTAATGCTTCAATGGATTTGCCAACAAGTAAGCCAGAATTAGCTCATCCTAGAGTTTCATGTCTGAATATCCACTCGCAAATAGTTTGTTTTGTGAGCTTGCTCTTTTGGAACGGTATGACTATGGAATGATGTTGGGCAAAAGATTGCCTTATGTAAAATTCATGATAAAGGTAAGTGAAAGCCCTTAAGCATCCAAAATTGAATGGCCTGAGTTGTTATTTTTACACACATTCAGAATAAACCAATAAAATATGCCAAAAACTTTTGGCCATCACGTTTGAGCCTAGGTTTTACATTACTGATTGTGAAATAAATACAAAAAATAGGTGGAAATCGTAGCTGTCAGAAAATAAAGCATTAGAAATTTACAATCTGCGCACTTCTTGGAACGTCATTGGCATATTTGTTTATTTTAGGAGATGCAGTTGAATTGAACTGACAAAATGCACAACCCCTACGATATCTACAATCTTTGCTACCTCAAACAAGGTTTGTTAAAGCTTCAGCGAATTACAAAAGGTAAGCAACGGACCGGGAGAACCGTCCCAGATAAATATCAAGTATCTAGGTGTTACATTTTACATGTTTGTTTGATCTATGAGAACAACAGAGTTCGGTCCTTTTAGACGATCTTAGGTTACTAACAACAACATAGGTTAGCTGGAGCATACGACTTTGATCCTGAGTGCAAAAAAACCTTATCCTGGAAACTACAAAGGCCTATTTCGTTGGCAACCTTCTGGAGAAAGAAGGTGTATGTATGCATTAATTTTATCCTATCATAAATTCAATTTCACGCTCCATTTTCACTTTGTTCTGCACTCACGCGAGAGTAAAACAAACATCAGCTCGTAGCAATGATTTCAAATGATTTTGTTAATAGTTCCAGCTCAAAACTTAGCAACCAAACTCTATTTTGGTCCTAAATAAATGCAAAAGCACCACGTAATGAAGAACCCGGGTCGCGAGGGACTGAGCGTGTACCTACCTCTAAATCCAAAATTAAAAGCGTATCCAAAATACCGGTAATGAGAGCGTGTCGACTTCTCAATCCAGGCGTGACTTGTAGCTCTTTCAGAGGGTTCTCATATATCCATGTCACGGAAGGGTTTGAATGTTAGATATCAAAGTGCTTTATCATGTACCTACCCGATACTCCACGTAGGATTAAACTGGACACTTTTGATTCAATAAAGCTAGTGTATTTGACGGATCATTTTAGCAGGAGTGCAAACAGAAGCTGCTTTTACCTGCCGCAAGTCCATTCTGTCACTTTAATTGATCGATAAAAGATAGACGACTAACAAAAACGCCTATAGCTTTATATACCAACAATTATTGATAACCCCGGATCATGTGGAGATCATAATTGTTTGACTGGATTATTGCCATTTTATTGTCCTTCTACAATTTCCTGCTTTCTTTCATATCTTTATTGGCCTTTCGCCATTTTTTTCTTTACGTTTATTGATAAGACCGTCTCATTCATGGAGAGTCATAAAAGCTGTACTATGCTTGCTTTGGTTCCCACTCAACGGTATATAGGCTTAAGAAATCGTACATTGTTTGTAACTTTCACTCCTGGAGCGACCCCGAAAACGTTATCAGTGAAAACAATTCTCCTCACACTTCAAAAATATCAAGTATATTTCCCCTCTTTGTGCACTGGGAGGTCGTCTAGTNCAAGTATATTTCCCCTCTTTGTGCACTGGGAGGTCGTCTAGTGCCGCAAGTCATCATCATCATCGTCAACATAATTTCCGTTTTGGTCGTGAAAGTGCAATCTGTGTGTGAGTGTGTGCCTGTCCCTTGGGATCTCCAAAGTGAAATGCTTCTCAACGAAACGCACATGCACTGATAACTAAACTGATTCTCATTCACAAGAGGGAACCATTTTCTCTATTCCTCTACTCCTGGAAGAATCTTATTCTTTCACATTTTAAACAACGTAAACGTCTGAGTTTGGTAGTACTGCAGTCTTTCAGCGGTGAAAAATCGCAAGGCTCATTTCCTTTTGCAATGCCACGAATATACACCCAGTTTTCTACTTGGCGGTTAGTAAGTATTCATCATTCTAAGCGCATGGAATACTCAAGGATAATGGAAAAGCGGGCGCTACAGTCGTTCCTCTTGAAACCATAATACCAGAACAGCCATTGCAGACAAATTTCGATTTGGATGCGATGCTGTCATTATCTTTAAGTCTACTCATCAAACAAGGTATCTGCTCAAGACAGCCGGAAAGTTGACGAATAGAGCGTGAGCGTGGGTGTTGCTGGAAGTGAATGAAAACTATGCTGCTCAGAATGGAATCGAGAAACGGAATGATACTCAACGTTGTCTTTCTCAGTTATTTGGACAAAATGAACTGGAGAAAATCATGTTCTTGCTCATCATGAAAAACAGCAGCGTAAAATGGAAATGGAGTGTTAACCGCGCCAAGTGTGCATCTTATTACAAGCTTGGAAGAGCAAGTCACATGAATTTGTGTAGAGCACGAGTAGACATTGAAATAGCGTCATAGTCATGAATACTCAAGAAAAGGTACCATCATGGAAAGCCTTATCGCACCGATTATGATGGATCGAACCATTACTAGACGAATTAGGGTGATGCTATCATAACTAAATGTGATTCCAGTAAAGTTGCTAATGGAAATGCATCAAATCCGGCAACTGTTGAAATCAGGCTAATGGAAAAGTCTGGTGCACTGGAGAAGTTTGAGCAGTTACGAGCTAATGGTGTAAAAGCTCACGGATGGTGAAACAGCCGAACATTGCGTAGTGATGTGGAAGAGCTCTTGTGCCATCTGGGAAAACAGTAAGGATACGATTATTTTGATAGTTTATAATTTATAGACATTCGAAATAGTTTTAGCAAAGAATGTCTGGCTAGTTAAGTTTAAGTACGAACAAACTATTCTACTTGAAGTTTATGTATTCTCTTAAAGGACAACATAGCTGGCTGACTAGAACTGCTTTTGGGCAGGTGGTATCCGTGTTACTCCCTACATGACATGTCACCTTTCTCAGCTGCCAGACTCATTGAAGCATAGAGGTGTTTCCTAAGGGAATGGTAGTTTAGTTTAGTTTAGTTTATTGTCAGTTAGTGAACCCATACATGGCAGAGGGCTATTAATCACATTGACAGAAAGTCACAAAAAGTCAAAAAATAAAAAGAAAAGACAGAAACTTCATTGTCAGAATGTTGAACAGGCATAATGACTAAATGCAGGTACACAAACTAAGGGGCGTATATTTAATAAAAAGAAATAATAAAATACTCTAAAGTAAGGACAGGTGCTTGATGAGAACCACTCTTGCCTGCGGCCAGAACTGTACTGATAGTTTACATAATAGTTTACAGCAAGGCAACTTGTCCAATACTTGGAGGACCCTGATAACTTTAACCCAGACGTCGGTTCACATGGCCCAGTAGTCTGTTGCCATACCCACAATAGGATAAAGTCATACAGTACTAACTCCCCACGGGTTTTGTTCACATGGTGGACGGTAGACGCACACACTAATTACCTCGTCAACACAGTCTACCAGTTGACAACTCTGACAAGCGTGCAACTTCGACTGTTACGCTATTCCTACGTTGCGCTCATTGTCATGGCTTATGTTGCAGATCAGATTTAAAGTAACTTACGGGCTAGTATAGCACTTTTCCATGGATTTTCCTGCCACAGTCGACATTGTAGACTAGGAAACAAGTCGACCGATAAAATACAATATTTGTAGGAGACACGCTCTGCCCATCCACCACACTCCTCATGGGAATTTCCAACACACCGTGTTAGAAGGATTTTTGGTGAAAACTTCTGACAACGTCAAGTTCCTGGGTAGGGTTGCTATATTTGGCAGTTTGGTTCTATTCAAACACAAAACCCTGTCAGCCCTAAACAGTTGCTTCGCAGTAGTATCGTATAATATTGAATTTCTGATGATGGTGTGTATTCATTTCAGTTTTCTAGCCGAGTCTTGGACAATAGCCAGGTGACGGACGGACATTGACGGCTCCGGTAATTCAGTGAAATTACGTACGTGTCACATATAGTTACCGTTTTCTCCTCACAATAATTTAGTCCCATGGAAAAACTGCCGTATACTGACGTACACATTTCAACCGAAATTTCATCCACTTGCCTGCTTCCAGCCTCATAACCCACACTTTTACCAAGATACTTTTTCGTCCGTAATCCTCAGGATATGCTTGCACATTTAGTTTTTAACTTTTAAACTGATGTCTTGATTTATGTACTGAATCTTTTAGGAATACTTTCAATAATTTATTTTCTAATATTTAAAACATGTTCACATTATCTCTAATGAATAAATTAGTAGTAATGCTCGGATTTCTATTGTCTTTCTCCCCTTTCCCTCCAGTGAAGCATCAAGCTTAACTACTTACATTTCTTCTTAAAATAGAGAATACTATGATATAAAGCCTTAAGCTCCATTTCCGGTTGACTTGAATATTACATGTACTAATTAAAGCTTTAACTAAACAAGCTGAAAATGAGAATTCCCGGATGCAATTAAATCAAGGATAGCACATATTATATCGACACGCAAGAGTAATACCTTTAGACGATAAAAAGAAAGAAAAGATTTATAACACACCGTGATACTTATGTCGGGCGGGAAGTACGGGCTTGCTCGAAATGCCAATACTTTCGTTTTACCAGCGATTATTATTAGGAACAGTTGAACTTGGACTGATGACGGAGAGCTATGCCAAGGATTCTTTGTAAAGATGATTTGCATTATTATAATGAGAAATCTACTTGAGTAGAATAAACCTTTACGGTTCCGCGTAGTCGTAAGATCATCTTCACCGTTCTGCATAGAATCTGCTGCATTGTGAGCTCTCCATCAGCATACCATAAATATTAAAAGTATGTTTTCCATGAAAAAAATCGTCTATTCCATCATTTTTTTCAAACACTAACAGCGAAGGATCAAAACTGGCGTGAGTGTGAAGGAATAAGGGATTCTCAAAAAAAATTCTCATTACATATTCCCAGAAATTGAAAGGAACGACGAGCGTTTGATGAGATCATTTGCCTGACAGCGTCTCGATACACTTGGCTTTCATCAGATGATCCTTCTCACCGTCTTAATTTTCCAGTAAAAAGGAAATTCGATTGGAATTTTTGCTTTGAAGGTTCATCTCAGGCATTTTGAGAGAAGATATCTGAGGAAAAGCTCAAGTGTACAGCATGAAGCAACCTACATGATTCTTATTTTTAGTGTTTTCCATGCCTAATTCTCGAGATAATTCATTTCCAGGAAGCAACATTGCCAAAATTACATGGATTCGTACTCAAATCTGATAATGCGGAGGTAGGTATTCCGTGTGGTTGCTTCACTTATACAGCTCTCTCCAGCACACCTAAGCACACCTTTTGTACATCTTAAGCGAGTATATAATTATATCCTGACGATTTTGAGGTCAGAAATCATGATGAGCTTTACTAAAGGTTGAAATAAACCTCTTACTCGGCGGTCTTTTCTCTTGTCCATTGAGGCATATCTTAAGATACAGTTAAAGATCAGCATTCTGCTTGCTTACAATAAAAGTACATTTCTCAATTCTATATTTTTGTTCGAATGTGACTATTATCAACAGCATGTTTGAATTAGCTTGTTCAATCAGTAAGAAACCATACCGATTGTATACAATAGAAAGCTGCCGTTCCTCATTCCCATAAAATAAAAGCTGTTAAGCTTATAAAGACGAAGCTGAAAGCAAAAGAAAAAGCTTAGGAAAAAAGCTTAGCTAAAAAGTGGCCTACTTCCCGGAGCCCTAGGGTGGACCGATTGGACTGAAAATCAGTAGGGTTGTTTCCAGTGACCTAAGGGATCACTGTACCAAGTTTGGTAAAAATCAGCCAAAATCTAAAATTTGCCCTATTTGACCCTAGTTGGCCCCTTCCCGGACCTCTAGGGTTGACCGATTGTAACTGAAAATTGGTAGGGTTGTTTCCAGTGACCCAAGGTATCACTGTACCAAGTTTGGTGCAAATCGAAAATTTTGCCCCTCAGACCCTAGCGAGCCCCTACCCATGACCCCTAGGGTAGACCGATTGTGCTGAAAATCAATAGGGCTCCTTCCGGTGGCCCATAGTACCACTGTGCAAAGTTTGGTCCAAATCGGTCAAAGTACATGGCCTCTAGAGCACCGACAAACAGACAGACAGACAGACAAACTTGTCCAAATCATTACTTGCCGAAAAAAGTTCAGCTTCGTAATAAATCCAAATTGGTAGTTGAATGAATGCTACCATATAAAATTCAATGGACGGTTTCCTAGATACAAGCGAGAAGCAAAATTACTTTCATTCTTTTTCAGTAAAGCTGGTAAATATTTTTCGTATAAGGTACACGAATAAATGTCAGGATTTTATAATACCTGTGTCAGTCACTGACCTCGTTCTTTCAAATATGACCTGGAAAACATTTGTATTTCGGGATGGAGTGATCAAACTGCGAATCAAATGGCAATTGTCGCGATGAGGGGTTCTATAGTTTATATGGTTTGCACACAATTATGCTTCTGATGGTCACAAGGATCGCCTTCACTCGGTTGAAATCCCCTTCGGTCCCCAACGGTTAACTCTCCGACTTCACAAAAGGCCACAGGGTAGATCTCCTCCAGTGATATATGCGCGTGCAAAATATAGTTAGCGAAAAAACAATGATGTTACGTATTTGCGAATTTACTGACCGACTTAATCAATGCGAAAAACAAATTGCGGACGGAAAACTAGGATCTTT
>VICI01003969.1:0-11940 GCA_019593645.1 Akabosia matsudoensis
TCCATATCGGACGGAACACCACCAAGAGCTACAGTTTTCAACATAAAGAAACAGTGTAAACATGTGATAAGAGACGGTTTTTTCAATGCCAAATTTATAATAAATAAAATATAAACACCCGGAACAAACCGTTATCTCCCATGGACCAAGATTTTGCATTCTTTACCAGATACAAACGTTAAACATGCTATCCTTCTTTCCGAATCCCAATTTACCCCATAAAATAAGAATATTTGCATCAGAACACGTAAACTAGTACAACGCCCAATCTATGCAGGACGCTTTTGACACTCAAATCGAGCTCTATAATAATTTCAGCCTAATAACAACTTAATGGACATGTCAAAAGGAATCATTATAATGGAACTTTCGCTGTGAGTGGAGAGAGGAAATAATAGAAAGATTCGTTTCCGGAAAGGCAGGCGAGAAAACCTAACGAAAAGAAAGTAAAAAACTTACTATTCATATTACACAATAATCCTGGGAGAAAGAATGATAATAATTTGTAGTGCAATGCAACGAAATCCACATGGGTGTTACGGGACAATACTAGCTTAGACTACTATTTTTATTATAATTTCCTTATCCAGTAACTGGAAAATGTATCTACTGCAGGGAGAATAACATTAAACAGAATCCATTTTTTTCTGTAGTTTCAGCCAAAAATTATAGACTGTCGGAGGCTTGCCTGTAGGAAATAGAACAACGGGGTTTTCCATTTTACATATACTACTGTGGCTTTGTATGAAATAAAACATATTTCAACTGCATACTGAAGCATTGTCGCAGCAATTGATGAATTCATGAGAATAGAAATATGTCAAGGTGAACTTACAGCATATTCCTGTCATGTTTGTGTCAAAAGCTAGGCTGAGGTCGCCCGTGTTGCGCGAAAATGGTATTTCCATAACCGGATGTTCTATTGTCACACTCGAGTGAAAGCTGGGAAACGAATTTATTTCCGGATACAAGTCTGCTTCGTATAGACAACGGGAGGTACAAGTAAGAGTGAAAGCAGGTTTTTATGTGCTTACTCTAATCTAAGTTAAGGCTGACGTTGACGTTTTTTGCAGCACGACACAGCTTTCCAAGTCGGATTTTCGTGTCAAAGGATGTTTACTGTAGGCTTAGTTTGGGTCTTCGCTAAAAATGACGGATAACACTGAAAGTACCTTTGAAAGTATTCCTAGAATTGACACCTGTTAATTTCCAAAAATCCGTCAAATCTCCACTTCTGCCGTTCGTGCAGCTTTTCTATTTGATGTGGTTCTGTGTTGACTCTGGGTTGTAAGTAGGAAAAATGTACACAGGGAAATTCATTAAACAAAACTCTTATTATAACGCGCAATATTTTATTGAATCTAACCCTAATACAGTCGGGACTGGTTATATCGGCCCGCTCTATAACGGTCTCAGGACTATATCGGTCGAACAAGTTGTCGCCCGGATTTCAGGATGGGAGTTTTAATGTTAAAATTGGGCCTATACCGGACTGCTCTATAACGGTCGCAGGTCTATATCGGTCCCCTTTTTACTGTCCCATGGATAAAAAACATGGCCTATATCGGTCTTGGTGAATTTTTATGCCGTAAAAGCTTCATTTTTAGGTGACAATCAGCAAGTATTAAGGAAAATTGTACATATCATCTGTAGTTGTCCATATTATACGTTTTTAAAAGGACGTGAAAAGCTCTGTAAGTGTTGCGGCATTACACCGTTCGTGTACACACGCTATCACAACTGCAAAATGTTTTCCCATATGACACACTGTCAGGCTTTGCAAAATAATAGTTGTTGTCGGTCTTTGCAGTTGGAGACATAACTTGTTGTGAATCTATCAAAGCCCCGCTTCAACTATAACGTTTTTTGAAATCTTCTAATCCCATCTTGATGGGATATGACAAACCCGTTTGGATATTATGTCCGGAAATGAATTGGTTTTCGCTGCAGAATGAAAATTGAAGTATTTCTGGTAGATTTTTTGGAACATTCACTTATGAACTGCTAAGATCTGCAAAAAACAAGTGATTAACTCTGTTTGTACCTAAAAGGGTCATGGTTTGTCCATGGTGAGACGCTGAAATCACACAGGGCTATATCGGTCATGACCGATATAGCCATAACGGTCAAGCTCTATATCGGTCAGATTTTTTGTCGACCTTTGGTCGCCGTTATAACCAGTCCCGACTGTAACAGGTATAGTTATTATGAAACTTTCGCAGCAGTGAGTGAAGTGGGGACGTTACCCGTGAGGGGAGCAAGATGAACGAAGAGAGAATACAACACTTATTATTTATATTATGCGATATTCGTGAAAGCAATAATAATGATAGTAATATACGACGAAATCTCTTGGTACTACAGGCGAATAATACCTTACACCACTGTGTATTAGTTCATTCTCCAGTTATTGGAAAAAGTATTTACTGAAATAACGTGAACATAAAGCGAATAGATTTTTTCCTGTACTTTTAGCTAAAACCATGTAGAAGACTTACGTTGACGTTTTTGCAGTATGACAAAGATTTCCCTATCGGACAAAGGTACTCGGATTCAATCAATTTCGAAGAAAATTCGACCGATTTCATAAATCACCAGATTTTAATATAATATGAATGTATATCTAGCTCAAAGTCTGTAAACACAAATCTAAAAGGGCCACTATTCTTCCTTGAAAACTTTGATTCAAATTCAGAGTAAAATTTCAGTTGATTACAATTTTGTTTCATGAATAGAGCTAATGCTACACCATTGAACTGTTTGTAGATTTTCTTATATTTTCCCTGTTGCATTGCAATCTAATTAGTGAAAGAGATTTCATTTGTGCTTCCATTTACTAATGTTCAATGCATACATATTCTTTAATCCTCCCTAGCCTGAATCCCCCATCCCCAGATTTATATTTACGAAGTGCTGCTTCCCCGTACCAAAAGCAAACATTCAGTATCCCTTCGGCATTTTCTCTATTCAACATAAAATCCCAATGTATCTCCCCTTTATTCTCTTTCCTAAATCCTACTCCGTTTTGTAATATTTCGGCTGGTATCCTCTGATAAGGAAAGTATGAACGACTCCTGTTGCTTCTGAGTTCATAATTTAAAAAAGTGTATTTCATGACAATACATCATTTCCAGTGGCTTTTCTGTCGAAAATATAATCTCTACTACAACCGGCTCTCGATAAGCCCGAGAAAAACCGATCGATCCTTGGCTAGGGATAAAAAGTACAAATAGAGTAGAACAAAAGTTTTACCGTGATGATCGGGCGCATCTCAAGCAAATCTTCTGAGCATTATGTGCTGCATATAACATTCCATTCCTAATGCAACGAATTTATTTACTGTGCCCTTTACAATGAAACTTACACGATCTATTGTTTATTCCCATGGAGAGGAATTAATTCGTGGATCGATTTGTGTAGTGGAGGATCATCCAGCAATGCAGTCAACTGACAGTCACTCAAGAATATTATTTGCAAATTTTTATTAATTACAGCGCCCATTATTCGGCTTTTGACTCGTAAACTTTTGCGAGAGTTATTTAACAAATGAGCATGCAACGCTAAAACTTGATAAAGTTTCACGCCAATTCAAAATATGTGATAAGCCTTGAATCCTTTTTTGAAACAGGTAAACTCACTAGCCAAGAAGGTGAAGTGTAAAGTATGTAGGAGAATTACCACTCACGTTTCAATAACTATACCTAGTCGTGATTACACATTCCAAATTTTTTTTGCGAAAATAAAAGTTGCACCACAAAGTTGCAAAGTTGCACTAAAATAAAGCGTTCATCAGAAGCTACAGAATTTATTTCGGCGGAAACTGAAATTGTGGCCAGCAGAAAATCCTAAACAGATTTAAATAGCTGAACTTTCTGACCCGATAGCTACCATAACTGGAAAACCTCACTGAATTAACGATTTGGTAGGTTTCTTCTCATGCACATAAAATGCACCTAAAATTAGCTCTTGATTAGACAAAATTCATCGCTTGACTTTTCTTACTTTCTCCTTTTACTTTCTTCTCGTTCAACGGACAAAGCTCCACTGAGAAGTCTCCATACATTTCGCTATTGTCTTCGTTCGTGTGCTATTTCTTGGATAATGTAATTTCAGTCTCAGTTCAACGTTCATGTTTTATTTCCCTCACAAATCATAACCTTTCCCACCGCGAGCTAGATACAAGTCATAAAGACATAAGATCATCTAGTGTAAAAACCTCAATCAATATTTGTAATCAATGATTAAGAGAATGAATGTTCTTTAGGCCTAGTTTTGACTTTTTACAGGCGCCAGATGTATTTGAAACATAAAGAATGTACGCAACTGAACATTGTCATTAAACAAAAAACTACAGAGATGTCATACAAAACACTAGAAAGAGCTGGCGGATAAAAATGGAAAAAAGGTCTAGAAAAAGAATATAAAATGTTAAGACCGTCTTGTGATTTCACTTCTTGTTGAAACAGCTCCAGCTAATAATAGACCGAGATTTACGTTACGAGTTAGATTACACTTGCAATTGTTACTACACAACGATTATGCGGGGAAAAACTTGAAAAGGGGGGAAAGCAGTTTCTCAGGGAAAAATAGTAAAAGCTGTAACGATGATGACACTAGCTATTTTATGGAATTTTCTGACGATGTAGATTCCCCTTTGTTGGAAGACGCTGCCATAGTACTTTATTCTAAAAACAAAATATGAAGGCCATAAACCAAGAAAAATATTCAGAGATCATTATTGGAAAAACGAAATCAAGAAAAAAGCGCCTGATTTTACGTGTTACACTGGGATACTGTAGTGGAGATTTGAGATGTGGGATGCTCAGAAACACAAGTATCAGCGACAAAATAAAGATATTAACTACGTAAAGATAAATGAGGGACACTTGACTTTTATTTATCTAATTAATTATCAACGCAAAAATAATTACTTGAACCGAATGTTAGGGACGACTAATATTCCCAAAAGAAAATACTACGACTAAACAAGATATCGACAATGTACTCCGCAGAGTGTATCTTAGGAATGCCTAAGAGACACGACTTAGCTTCACACTTCGGCCACTACCAGCTGGAAGAGCTGCATTACTCGCCTCCCATCTCGCGTCCAGACTAAGATGTATGTACTCATGAAAAGATGAGTACTCAAACTACGACTTCTCTTTGGAGCCGGCTTCATTGTTCTTTACAACAATGAATCTAGGACAAGTAAATGTGTATCCCTCATCCAACACTCGATAATGCATATACCAACCGTGGGGTAGTATATCTACACCATAAAAAAACCCTCCTTCCAAAAATCTAGGCGTCCTCGCCGACAATTATTTACAAAATTATTTACAATAATTACGCATGATTAGAACAAAAACATTCAGAACCACTTGGTTGACGACAAACACAGCAAAATAGAGCTTTCACTCTATGTTTGGACTTAGCATCTAACAAGAATTTAGAAAATAATTTTATTGTTGGTTTCTCCGGCGCAGCAGGGAATCCCCGACAGAACTTCGCAACATGCCCCATCTTCTTACACTTAAAGCATTGGGGAATGGTTCTGCCGTTAATGACTCGGCGAAAAACATCGGCTGGACGCTTGCGACGTAACGGTGAATTGGAAAACTTGCCTTCCACCAAAAATTTTCCCTGGTAAGAGAGATTGGGTTTAGTTGCTGCGTCCTGTATCAAGGAATTTGGGACATCCGTTGCGTGTGGTGTAAAAGTCGCGACGACTAAAGGTGCACTCGTCGTTGACGCAGAGACAACCGCAGGTTCACGTTCCATTTCTCTATTTATGTCCTCAATGATAGATTCTACAGACATCTCCAATGAATCGCTGTCCATTGTACTGAAACCAACATATAATTAATAACAACCCAATAATAATTCACGGCACAAAAATATCGCCATTTGTTACGACGGGAATAACGGCTTGACGGGAGCTTCCAATCTTCATGCGTGTACTCAAATCTGTCTACTGGTCGGCTTATTCGGCTTGATCGACGTAAACTAAGTGTTGAATCAACGACAGTTTCATTGCTTGATTCTAAATCTTCGGCGTCTGATAAACAACTTTCGTCGGCCGCACTGGATCCCGTGCTAACTACAGTGCTCGAAGTGCTGCTAGCATTTGAAATTATGCTGCTGTGACTCACAATAGCCTTTTCACTACTTAGGGATTCATTTGAACTCGTATAATATTCCGGCTGACCGGCGTCTGGAATTGTTCTGTGCCTTGCTAAGTCACTTAATGAGCTACACTCCAAATCTAGTGACTCATTTAATGGCGAGGGGCACACTAATCTCCTGTCCCGGCTCCTCAATTTCTTCAACAACGTCTGTTTCATACTCGTCATAGTATGATGTCATATGTCTTATCGACACATTTTTTTTGGGACTGACGATGCATTTGTTCGCAAATCCCGAACAAGATAATTAATAGGCCCTGTTTGTTTGATAATTTCAAATGGACCAAGCCACTTCACCAGCCACTTCGCGACAAGGCCTACTTTCCTTGTAAAACTTGCTAGCAGGACTTTTTCACCAGGTAAGTAGTGTTTAGGAGGATGTTTCAAATCAAATCGCTCCTTACATTTCTTCTGAAAAGAAATCGTTCGACTCCTTGCTTCCAGTAGTGCATCCAAATGCATTTCAGTTTCATACTCTTGACTCTCATTTTGCATTGTACTTTCGGCTGTAGGGGAACGATTGTCACACGGAAGATTAGCTTCCCTCCCGTGCAACAAATAAAACGGAGAGTACTTTGTGACGGCATGAATTGACGTGTTGTAGGCAAACACTGCCTTGTTTACATGTCGGTCCCAATCGGAGTGATTTACATTAACTTTCTTAGCCAACATTGTTTTCAAAGTATCATTTTGTTTTTCACACAAACCATTGGTATTCGGCTTGTAAGCTGCTGTCATTAGGAGTTTTATCCCGTAATGTGCACAGAATGCTCTGAATTCACGACAGTTAAAATGGGAACCACGATCGGCTAGTATTTCTCTGGGCACGCCATGCCTGAAAATTACATATTTTTCTAGGGCAGCAATGGCGCTGCTTGCTGTACAATCTTTAGTGGGAATCGCCTCAACGTACCGTGTTAAATGACACACTGCAACCAAAATATACTTATTCCTGTACCTTGCAGTAGTACGATGTTCACCTTGAAAATCAATACCAATTCGGAAAAATGAAGTTGGCGGCGGAGGTACTAGTTGAATAGGACCTGGTGTACATTGGTTCCGTCTACGATAAAACTGGCATTTAGTGCAGCCTTGCAAATATCTACGTATGTCTTTGTACATACCCTTCCAGTAGTACCTTGTTTTTAATGTGTAATACGTCTTGAAAAGACCAAGATGCTCCATACAATTAACATGTACTTCTTCCATTATTCTCTTTCTTACCCCCGGACGTACTACAAGCAACCACAGCCGTCCCACCTCTTTCGTATTTGCTTAGTACAGTAATCCATCTCTCAGACAGTAATCTAATATTGGATCGTTAATAGACAATGCGACACTGTTAGCCGCATTACGTTTTACGTTCTATCTCGTCGATTAACACCTTTAATCGGGGATCTTTTCTTTGCAAAGTACGAATATTTTCGCCACTCATAGTATCCAAACACAGATTTCTCACTTGCATAGAAAATATTCTTTCTTCCGCGTCAGACACCAGTGGATCTTCTGGCTTTCCAACCGGTTGACGACTTAAAAAATCGGCATCTAAATGTTTCATGCCGTTCCGATAAACAACTTCAAAATTGTACGGCTGGAGCCTAAGCGCCCACCTGGTTAACCTAGCGTTGGGATCTTTCAGCTTTATTAGCCAACACAAGGAGTGGTGATCGGTTACTATTTTGAACTCTCTTCCATACATGTATGGTCGAAAATGTTCCACAGAACAAATTACAGCGAGACATTCAAGTTCGGTAATTGAATACTTCTCCTCGTGTTCATTTAGGGATCTTGAGTAGTACCCAATAACACTTTCTTTTCTATTTTTGATTTTTACTAATGTAGTACCAATGCCGTATGTGCACGCATCTGTGTGAATTTCTATCGGCGAGTCATCGTCTGGAAATGCCAGGACAGGGGCGGTTACAAGTTTGTTCTTCAATACGTTGAAAGCGTCCAAATTTGGCACTCATCTGTCCAAATAAAAGGTACGTTTTTTTTGACAGATTCGTGAGTGGTTTTGCGATTATTGAAAAGTTTCTTATGAATCGTCTGTAGTAAGAACAAAATGCGACAAATGATTTTACCTCTTTTAACTTAGTAGATACCGGGATATCAATAACATACCGTCTGGCGTCTGATTTTACCGTGACCCCTTGTGCACTTACTTCGTGTCCCAAGAAGACAATATGATCCTGCGCTAACGAGCACTTTTTAGGTTTCAACTTCAAACCTGCTTTCGCTAGCGCTTTAAAGACCAGTTCGAGATGTTCCAAATGTGAATTAAAGTCCACACTATGTACGACTAAATCGTCTAAGTAAACAAGACAAATATTCCACTTAAGGTTACCTAAGACAGTGTCTATTAACCGCTGAAACGTCGCTCCACTGTTAGTCATGCCCATAGGCATAACGTTCCATGCAAACAGACCATCGGGAGTAATGAAGCTGGTCTTCTCTTTGTCGCTCTGTGCTACAGGTACTTGGTGATACGCATTGTCTAAATCCATCACGGAAAAGAACTGAGCCCCATTCATTCTATCTAACACGTCATCAATGCGTGGAAGCGGGTAGCTATCTTTTCTTGTAACGGCATTGATTTTCCTGTAGTCACAGCAAAACCGCCACCTACCATCAGGTTTTTTTAAACCAGTACTACAGGTGACGACCATGGGGGAACAGAGGGTTCGATCCAACCTTTTCGAAGTTTTTCGTCTATCTGTCTTCTAATCTCCTCTCTTTCAACCTTTGAGACACGATAAGCTCTTTGTTTTATAGGCGGTTCATCGCCGGTTTCGACTTTATGAGTTACCTAGTTGCATAGACCTAAATCCTCATTGTTACGTGTAAAAACATGTTGGTACCTCTTAATAAGTTCGGCAACTGATTTCGACTGGTTCATGCTAAGCTTATTGGATATGTTTATGTCGTTAATGACGTCAAAAACATCACCCAAGACCTGATTTTCTTCCATACAATTTAATGTGCAAATTCTTTCGGTTTCTTTTTCTGCTTTACAATCGTCAAGACTGCAAACAATGGAAGAGTCGTGATGTCCCTCATATTTTCCCACTAGAGCACCTCTCGGCAAAATTATGGGGTACTTCATGAGGTTCATCACAAATGTCGTCGCTTTACCATTCTTGATTGAAGCAATTGTACTGCCCATGGCTATGCCTCGTTTGCATTCCACATTGGAATTTCCGACTACCACAATATCCCCATTCAGATTCCTTCGACCAAATATTTTTACTTTGGTTAGGCTTCGCGGAGCTAGTTCAAGAGAACAAAAATTATATAAATTTCCTTCGCGAGCCAAGTCTTTCAACGTCTTGGGGCTGTTTCGATTATTGTTTAAAACAGCATCATCGCCAGTAGGTTCCTTCGATGCACAAGAACCACTCGTTTCGCAGATACGCATTCGGCAAGGTTTTTCGGCATTCAGGTACTTTATAATGCTAATATGCTTTGTACGGCAATATATGGCTAAGTCGTAGGTATAACACCAGTCACATCCTAGGATGACCGACTGAGATAGTTTGTCCACGACTAAAAATTTCCATAAAATCTCATTACCGCAAACGTTGAACAGTAATTCAACCTGTTCACCTGAATAGTGACCTTCCTCTCCTATTGATGTTCGAAGTTGAACAGGCGAGGTAGCTATTACTTTATGTAAAACTTTCGAATCGTCTCTAAACATCTCATAAATCTCCCTCCTTATGGCGGATAGTGTTGCGCCACTATCCACTAACGCCCTGAATTCTTTTGTGCCAATTCTAATGGGAACTTCCATTATGATACGACTTGGACGTTTCCTTCTATGGCGACATGCAATCGGCTTGTCGTTAATGATTGTATAAGCCGTTTCGTCTGAACTCTCTGACCTACATCTTCACTTTTCGTTTTGCTTTACCCGATAATTGATTTCATCGCGGGTAACTTCAATAGGGTTTTGCATCGGAGGTGGGTCGTCGAGAATGTCGACTGTTGCATTCTCATGTCCCATTTCCGTATTTGACAAAATATCAAACCTATTTTGAACAGGTACTTCCCAACCTCTTAATTGGCGGCTATTTAAATTACTACTTATGTGTACATAAGTACTATTATGTTCGACTTTATGCTGATTCTGAGTAAAACCTGCTTGTTTAGGAATTTTTATATCACGGGATTCCTTACAACCCAAATAATCTAGTTTCCCGGCATATTATTTACAGCCTGTGAATTCACGGGATTGTTCTTAAGCGGCAGCGGCTGACGAAAATCTCCGCCATTTTGTGGCACTTGAACTGCTTGAAAGTGCACTGGTTGCCTTTGCTGGGACGGCTCAAATGGAGGTAATTGATAACCTAGTTGGGCAGGCGCGGCAGGATCAGCTCTCGGTGCTGCGGCATAAAACTGATTTTGTGGTATCTGTGGGGGTGCCTGAATGCGTCCCTGAATGTAAGGATTGGCATAGCCCTGAGGCTGAAATGCCATCCCTCGTCGACAATACTTCGCGACATGACCTGCAATCCCGCAGTTACGACAAATGGGTCGGCCATATTCATCCCTATCATTTATGTTTGGTCTGGGTTCTCGACTCAAATGGTTGTTTGGTGGTTACCTCTGCATGTTATTACTGTTACTCGGCCACGTACCTGTGAGAGTGTACACAGGTTGATAAGCACTGGTACCTGAGCGACTGGTGTCCCCATTATGCAATTGCTCTTCGAGAAAGCACTCATTATTTCGGCTGAGAAGTTTAAGAAATTCCTCTGGACTGCCAATGTCTAGAACAGACAACTTTTCTTTCAGATCATAGGGTAGACCTTTTATTAACTGCTCAACTATGGCGTCTTGGCCCATATCCGGGTCGACTAGCCTGAGTACCGCTAACTTACGAGTTACGTACTCTTGCGGGTCTTCACCTTTGAAATATTTCGTCTGCTTATTCTTTACACGATGGGCTATCCTTTGACTCTTTCTGTCAAAAAATCTTTTCATTTCGGCAACCATTTCCTCTCAAACCATCTCGCACATTCCTCGTCCACCTCTTAACGGTTCAAGGGTACGCATATAATAGAGTGTTCTACTACTCCACCATGATTTGGCGTCCCCAGTAAGCAACCGGTCAAAGTTATCTAATGCCCATTCATAGTCGTAATTCAAATAATTGAGATCCTGAACTAGCCTCGACAAGTATTCGTCAACGTCTGTTTTCCCATCGTACTTACGTAAGATGTTCAGAGCCTCATGAAGAGGAACACGGCATCCTGGGTTTCCTACCGCTCTTATCAATTCGGCTATATTCACGTTAACGTTCTGTGCCTGCCCTGCGTTCAATTCTCCACCTTCGTTTGCCTCCCTATTTCCACCTTCAAGACGTCTATTCCCGTCATTCCCGTCGTTACTCATGAAGAAATCAGATTTAAAAACACTTGATTACTCACGTCTCGCACAAAGAAATGGGCTGCAATTATATTCCTCCAGGGATACCCGTGTTCGCGACGTTATGCGACTATGATCAGAATATTGACAAAGAAAAATCACGGCAGAGTTCACTTGGCAGGAGGGTATGGTGCGACCACCGGAGCTACCACCAATAATAATATTTAACTGACCTGTACGGTGATACTACTCCGCATCTATTAATTGTAGTGGAGATTTGAGATGTGGGATGCTCAGAAACACAAGTATCAGCGACAAAATAAAGATATTAACTACGTAAAGATAAATGAGGGACACTTGACTTTTATTTATCTAATTAATTATC
>VICI01003970.1:0-11936 GCA_019593645.1 Akabosia matsudoensis
GAAATTACTACTAAATTGTAGCCCATAAAATCACTCAAGCAAATGCGTAAAGTCAACCATAAAAGTCATTTTAATAGATAACAATTTCCTCGCAGCATGACTGCACACACTTTCCCTGCATCAACGTCCCACATTTCTCCCGCAAAAAACGTAGCCAACGGTATAAAAATGCAAAAAGAAAAAAAACCCATGCCAAATAATCTCCTACCCTTATTTCGTAAAAATCTTGTAATCTGTGTTCCGATAAAAGCAAAACAAGAGAATGTCGTATTTTTTTGAGAAATTGTTATGATCCTCTCTTCTGACATATTGTTTGGTAAACTGGCTCGTTTAAATGCGGGAAGCTCACAAATCAGTGTACAACCTTGCGCAGAGGAGTTGTTCCTCAATTCTCATATGCGGATTTTTACCATTTTACCTTATTTTCTTGCAAGGATCTCTGTATTTTATATTTTTTCTCAGGTTTGTAGCGAATGGGTTAGGTAGTACTTTTAGTGCGTTTCCTCGTGTGATAAGAAACTGTTTTACAAGCTTTATACCTCATCCCTAGTTTCTCCGAGTACGCACTAATTCTATGCGTAAAATTTCAACGAACTCACAATCATTACAACTCGTAAATTAAATATAACTGTTACAACTTTGGTAATGCGATAGGACCAGTACACTTCAATGTTCACAAGTAGTAATTTTTTAACTTGGACATGCATTTATAATATTATCGCAAGGTTTTTCCATTGAAGGGCAAATGATTTTGAAAACGCAAGGGAACATGCAGTTGATGTATCCGTCACATGTAATATTTGTTTCTGTCGAAAAATTAAGAAAAAATGTGTTTGATTGATAGCTTCTGCCTTAGAGATAGCCTTCGTACTGGTATACTTATCATAATATCACTCGCTAACTATGTATCTCAGCGATAAATAAATTTATAAATAGTTATTGTTATAAACTATTGGTGTTGAAAACCATTTGAAACCCAATGCTCTAGAATGATATTATAGTGTAAGAATAAAGAATTAAGTGAATTATAAATTACCAGCATTCAGAACTGCTTCAGACGACAATTACGCACGCTTTGACAGTATTAATGGCATATTTTATCGATAATTTCCTTCAGACAAATTGTACGACTGCCAAATAGTCATTGTATCTTCAGTATTCCTTCCTTTCGCACCTTCACAAATATTTCATCCTTTTTGTCTGTCATGCTTACTCGTGAAGTATCTTCAATTTATATGTTGTTTCTCTTGTGGAGCTTCCTATCAAAAGTGTTGAAACTCGCACTCTTGTTCATTCTCAATTTCTTGGCTAGCAACATAATTTTATTGTCAACGTATTACCCGGATAAAAAAAACAATCAACAAGCTAAATAACTAGTGGGCACAATGAACCGCACAAAACTAAACAGTGTATAATCTAGACCAATAATCGTCATAGTCATGAGAAACTATTTTACAGTTGCAAGAGTTTTAAGCACAGATTGCGGTCCTCTTTTTCAACGAACATCCTTTACGAAGAATGAAGTAGTGAATGTCAGAAAACTCCTAATACGTGCTCCATCGGGAAACTAGATACCTCACCAAGTGGATAAGAAACAATATTTAGAGAGAAAAAATAGTAACGAGTGAGTGTATGCTGCTTCCTTTTAGCTACTAATAAATCCTTACACAGTCACTGATAATGGGACAACTGAGAACACACAACACGAAAAGAGTAAACCTCGCCAAAAACAGAATGCATGGACTCTCAGTAACATTCCTTTCTCTTCACTTTTTTTTCAAAAACTATGCACTTTCCCTCTAGTGCCCTGTGTGTTTGTGTGTGTGTGCCTGCTGGAGAAAGACTTTCTGCCAAGATTGTTTTCTCTTTTTTTATGAACACAGAAAATAAATGACATATTGTTTGAACTATATATGAAGTTGTTATTTCTTTTTATTATTATTACTGTGGTACACTACGTAGCGATTTTTCTTCTTCAAACTTCGTTTACTCGGCTTCATCACCTTTTCAGAAAAAAAAAATCTGAATCTGACGATAAATTCCACTTTTCACGGACAAATCTAGGTATTCAATGTTGGCTTATATTTTACATCTTGTTTGTAGATCCTGACTGGAGCGAACACTGGAGTTCATGGATCACAATTTGCGAAACGATAGAACAACAATCGATTAGACTGTGGACTATGTGGAGAGACATGTTTGGGGCGATGTTATACCCACGAAAATGCTCGAGAGCACAACACACTCTCTAGTTGTTTCTACTCTGCCGTCTCAACCCAGACTGGGGACGCATGAGAGTGTAGTCAAGTAGCAGTCACAGAACAGCCCAGTACAGAAAACGGAGGAGTTTTTTTTTTACAAAAACGCTGATCTGATGTATGTGCTCGTGCTGTTACCTATAACTTATAGAGGGATGAAACCGCAAAAAAAGGAGCATGCAAACAACAGTATTTCCTTCTAAACTGATGTCGCAACTAACTAAACTATGGTTTGATTTTGAAGTTCTTGAAAAATGAAACTCATTCACATTGGGTCGCACGCTTCTTACGAGTATACATTACTGCTGTGCTATAATTTGGGGCAATCTAGATTAAATATTCGTCTATTATGGGCGGACATAATTGTTTTCTTTTAAAAACTTTTATTTTCTCATTTAGAAAACTAACGATAGAGATCTAAACGGAATTTCTTTACAGCACTGTTGGAATGGACAAAATTAGAAAAAAAGTTGGTAATAAATATAGTTCATAGTTGGACGTGAGTTAACACTTTTGTGTATCGATAGGAATTTCACTGATTTGTTTCTAGCTACCCAGCAAGCCTTTCAGGTTGACCTTTGTCCATATTTGTGGCTCCCGGCAGATCCTGGCATGTCTCATATTCTCAAGCTCATTCCATACTTGTAGGGTCTCGACTAACCATAAAACCAGCACAATATGATCAAAATTAATCATTATCGTACAAGAACTAGAACCTTCAAGGGTTGAAACACATAGTCACTCGTTTTTCGTTGCTTCGTCTATTTGGGAAATAGCATACTAAGTTTTGATGGAGTATGCTGCAGCCATAGTTTAGTAGCTACTATCGAAGAATTTAAACTACTCTTGTAGTTTCCTTTGAACAGCACAGAAATGGGTATTTTTAGAAATGAAAGTTGCAAATATAACCAATCCATAATTGCCTGTCCAAAATAGTGACCATCAATCAATAAAAAAGTCTGGGACCGATTTAGAGTGAATGGCGCTTTCGAACTTTATGTTACTAGCAAGGTAGACTATTCTCAATAAGACCTAATATCTCAAAAATTATTTCAACCTTTGGCACACTGAAGTGACACCAAAAGCAACGAATATCATGGAGAATATGCATGGAGAAATGTATAATATACATGCATGCATGCATATTTTCCCTATCTTGTATCAGTGTTTCTTTATATTAAAGTTATGATTACTTTAGTGAAAAAGATATGAGTTTTGAGTACTCAGACACTAATTCTTTCCAAGATTTTTCACAAGACGCGTTACAGCTTTCTGATCTTATAAACATATAATGTTATGAAATGATACGTTGTGTAAGATTAGACTACTTATTACTTGGTAACTAGCCGTTTGAAAGAAAAAAAAATTGAGTAATAAAGAATCTAAATCTGTATTCAGTAGCATGTTTTCACTGAAGCATTCCAACCGTGAACAGATTCCATAATAAAAAGATGAAATTCTCTCTCGTTTCCAACGTACCTAAACAGTACGTCCAAATGATTACGAAGTTTCAAGGGACAGCTCCCTCTTCTGACGAAATACCATTTTGGAATGAGCCTTTGCAAAAAGAAAAAGAAATCTAGTCTTGTGCGAATATACCTGTACGCGTATATACTTTGGAGCTTTTTACACGTGAACACAAAAAAATGTGTTGCGACGAATGTTTTTTTTTTCTGAAATGATATGATTTTCACGATGATATGATAGTTATTCAATAGGCATGCCACAACATCAAATGAAACCTCAAACTCTACTAGTAGCAGTGGTATCGGTCTAGAGATTATTTTTTTTGTGGTTGTTATCAAGTCAGTTGACTGTGAAAGGGTCTTCCTCCCACAAATATTAAATTGCAGTTTGTAAAAAACCTACGTCATCATGTATTCATTTTAAACATTCTATCTTCCCTTCCCCTCCCCGTGAACAGCAAAAAAAAAAGTGCTTTGACACAGGCGGTCAGAAAGAGAGAGGGAAAAAGGGATTTTATCTCTATCAAACAAAATCAAAAAAGATTTTAATTTGCATTCAGTGTGCAAAGATAAAAGGGTAATGTATCTTTTTCACAAGGAAAATACCGCCACCAGTCTCCATGTGTTGGTCTCCTTCTCGTCCACATAAAAAACAGTGCATCCAAGCGCATAATATTTTGAAAAAAACTGTAAAAAGAAAGAGACGCTTATACCGACCGAGGTTAGATTACTAATTACAGTCCTTTTTACTTCTGGAATTGGGTGTATATAATTTATAAACATTTTAATTAAACACTTACAATTTAAGACA
The DNA here is from genome assembly GCA_019593645.1 of Akabosia matsudoensis. Lineage (NCBI taxonomy): Eukaryota > Metazoa > Arthropoda > Collembola > Entomobryomorpha > Paronellidae > Akabosia > Akabosia matsudoensis. Next base: position 4,536 of record VICI01003970.1, read on the forward strand.
TGTCTGCATATAAAAAGGGCCCATTATAAAATATTATGCTATCAAATATAATGATGTTTTTCCTCGAAAAAAAAAGATGAAATTTTCGGTGAAATTACAAAAAGCCATAGTTTGTGGGCAACATGTAAAACAAACAAGAGTTACTTTTTCTGAGTCTTGTCTTCGAAAGAAGAACAAAAGTTTGAAAAAAAATATGAACAAACTTTCCACTTTTTTTGAGAATCTCGGCCCTGAGGCTATAAATAACACACAAACTGGCGTGGCATCGTCCATGACAAAAAAGAAAATACGTTGAAGCGATTCCACTCACCGTCCAGCTTATATGTTATCCTAAACGGTAACAGTTATGATTCCATTATAGGTAGGCTATTCCCATTTTGAAAAGTTGATTTTATTAAAAAACTTATCCGCCTAAGAGGTGACACTGCCAACACACACTGCGCTAACCTACACTACATAAAATTATATTAGGGTGTACGGGAATGTAGTCTGTCCATGAGAGACGTTTGACACAAAATTCGTTTCACCTTTGCCATTTGTAAATATTAAAATTCCAGTCATATTCAGCCCTTCTAGAATTAGGCCGACTGCTTAAATGGAATTTGTTATTTTTATGATATGTGATGTTGTACACGTTGTAGTGGAAGTTGTTGTAGAGGAACATCCTGTAATTGATGGGTTTTAATCCAATCAATGTCATTCTGTCAGTCAACCAGTTTCGCTCTAAGATTTTCGGTCTTTGAAATCCAGTCCTACAGCAAGAACTTCTTCAGGTGGGTCTGTCTGATGCGTAAAGGTTCACGGTATGTACCGCACCAGTTTGAATCATCATAACTATGAATCACGAAAGCCATATTATGGAAATTAGAATCATCACACGCATATCCTATTTTCGACTCACCTACTCTGATCGATCACTCCTTCCGGTTGCCATATTTGGCTGAAGTGGTCGTTTACGTTTGTTACTGTGGCTATGCAGATTCCAAGAGAGAGAGTCATTAGATTCGTGGGAAAACAAGAATAAAATAAAACCTGTAAAAAAAAAAATATATTACGAGTAAAAACTGCAAGGAGCCTATAATCTGTTCTGGAAACTGCTCTGGGTATACAAGCGCCGAGCTGAAGAAAAAAAATTATAGAACATTTTGAAAAACAAGTTCTTGCATTACACCACATGAGTATGCCATATTCCATCCATAAACTTTTGTACTTTTCATGCAGGTATTTTTAGTGACCTCCCAGCACGCTTGCCTTCCTCGTTTGTTCCTCGTCAATTATCGAATTTACCTGTGGATTGTTAACCTATTCAGTTTATCAGTTCAACAAAAAAAAAAAAAAAAAACATCCGCACGCATCCTTCAGCATTTTTCCGTGGCGTCTCTTGGCGATGATACAACTTGGTCTTGGTTTCTGCATTTGTTTTTCTTAATTTTTGTCTTCTGACTCTATTTCGTCATGGCTCCGAAAACCTTTTTGTTTTCTAACTCGCCATTAATAAAGGTGAAACAGCAGTAAAAAATGTATTGAGGATGATGATTATCATTATGATGATTTGTTGATGATGAATATGATTATGCAATACGCTGTCGAAGATAGAGTGTGGGTGCTCATCATGCTGAGAATGAGTTGACGCACGAGATAAATGCTGCCTCTTTTCATCTGTCTTTAGAAATGAGAGGAACGTCTTCTGATGATCGTTGAAACGAAACCACCTAGAGCGACCAACAAAACATCCCGAGGCTAACTGTTCAAGCGGCTGAACTGTCGAATTGTTTAAAAGGAAATAGAGAATTACTCAACAATGGGAGACATTTTTTTTTTCTTCTTCGTCTACAAATGAGCTTGAAGACATTCCCGAGTGTAGTTTCGTCACGATGACAAACAAATTAGTTTTTTTTTTGCTCTGAAACTAAAGCGGACGCATCCATGACGACCTGACGACAAGTCAAAAAGAAATCAAAGCTGCAAATTTGGTGCCCATCCGCATACCAATAGAAAATTATGATTGCTAAAACAGGCGGATGTAAATATGTAAAGACAGGTAGTTTTATTACAGCATTTCAGAAAAGTGAGAATGATGTCACAATCAACTTTTAGCCTCTTGTTCATAACCGGTCCAGCACGATAAAGTTTTTATTGCTTTTATAAAACACAGCTTTCCACTCAAAGTTTGAAATATTTCATTTTCATAGGCTTTTAATTAAATTTTGAATGATTAGCATTGCATAAAAATTAGGGTGTAATGATGAGTGTACACAGGTGTGGCAAAGGACAAAGGTGTGATTTGTAGTAGGTGATGAGGAAATTTTTTTTTTTCCTGAAACAATTTTAGGATAATAAAACGTTTTCTATGCAGTGCATGCATGTGCGTGTCACCATTTAACGAGAACTTGCTCTTTAATTGGGCAATCCAGTTGGAGGACTGTTAAGTTGGAAATATGAGGAATAGCAACTAGCAAGACACAATCGGAGTCACTGGACATGCTGGAAATGATATTAAGCTAAGAGCTGTTTGCGCTCCCTGCCGAGAATATTCGTAGTTAACTTTATCCGAAGGTAGGAATAGGATCGACGGGTTAAAGTTTTCAGACGGGACAAAGATGTCGTATTATGGAATTATATTCAAATTCAAGGCAATGACCATGGCAACTAGTGTTTAGTTAGAAGTTGTAACGTTGTTGGTATAGTATATAAAACGGTGGTAAATGTAAAAGCCAAAAGGGAACGGACGTACATCAGGCTTATTTGAATAACTTGATAAGCAAAATTGGTCTATAAAAGAGGAACCACGACGGATTGCGTTGGACAAGAAGCTAAGCTCACGTGCGCGTGCGTTTCGTCTCGAGCTCACTTTCACAGCTTGGTTTTCTAGTTTGTTTGTGGAGGGCAGATGTAAGAAGAATTAAGGATTGTTTAGGTTTTACAGTGAAAACAGTCAGGGACTTGGGAAATGGCGTCAATTGGAAACTGGATGTCCTTGGTGGACAAGGATGTGGAAACAGAGAGCTCCACGACAGGAGACCAGTTGACGGATGATGATCCAGTGATACTCTCAGAGGACCTGCTGATGCAAATGCGAGTAAACAAGCATTTTCGTCAGAATACAGACCCAATTAATAGTTTAGATTTTTCTCCAAGTGGTGACAAGCTCGTGTCGGCGGCAGAGGATGATCAAATAATTGTGTACGATTGTGAGAAAGGAGTGTAAGTAATTTTGATTTTCTTCAGGTGTTTTTAACAACATTTTTTAAAACGTTGATGTATATAATTTGTATTTTATTTCTGCCATAGCCTGTCCAGAAGTCTGAAAAGTAAGAAGTATGGGGTTAATCACATCAGGTGTACTCACGCTGACAATGCTGTTGTCCATGCCTCAACAAAGGTTGATGGTAAGTAACGTAATTAATGATTTTCTACCCCATGATCATGTTGCGTCGTATTAACTATCAGCAGCTCCTCCTTGCCTCTTTTATCCTTACCAGATACCATAAGATATTTGTCATTGTATGACAACAAGTACCTCAGGTACTTTCATGGACACTCCGGACGTGTTACTGGTTTAACCATGTCGCCAACCGATGATCTTTTCATCTCTACGTCTGCTGATACTACGCTCCGACTTTGGGACTTGCGATCGCCCAATTGCCAAGGTTTAATGCAGTTACGAACAGTTCCGGTTGCTAGCAATGGACCCTGAAGGATTGGTGTTTGGTGTTTTGCTCAGTGGAAATATAATCAAGTTGTACGATTTGCGGTCATTTGATAAGGTGGTTTTGAACATGGATGGGTATGGTAATCTGTTTCCAGTTTGTTTTTTATGCTAATTTTTTTTCTTCTTAAAAGGGTCCATTTACTCACTTCCGATTGCCAAACTCAGGCAATAATGAACTACCCGTGCCAGCCGCGATGAAGTTTAGTCCTGATGGAAAAATGCTAGCACTGGCGAAGGCCGGGATGCCAGAAATATTCATTTTAGATGCTTTCGACGGGAGACCGTTGCACTGCTTGGTGGGTCACCAGGTTTCGAACCAGGAGAATGTGTTTGAATTTTCATTCACTCCGGATTCAAAATTTATTGTGTCTGGGTCGGAGGACGGAAGTGTTCATTTTTGGAACGCCGAGACAGGGTTGAAGGTTGGCATATTTTCACTAATTGTAAAATTAATATTGGAAACTAAGAAGTAATACCTGTTCGTTTTATAGGTTTGTAAGCTCAATGGTGGTCATCCAAGGCCCAGTCTCCTGGTTCAATTCAATCCTAAGTACATGATGATGGCATCCGCTTGTACTGACATGGTAACTATAATTTCTTCATGCTTGTCATGTATAACGTAACATTGTAAAATGTTGATTGCTTAAGCGTCCCGTTAATTTTTCAATATAGGCACTTTGGATTCCCGCAGCAATATGACGTGGTGTGAATATGATTCGAATACGACAGTTTCCGGTGAAAGCTACAACTAGTTTTGTATACGTTTCCAATTCACTCGACTCTGTGACTGCAATGCAGAAAGATTATGAAAGATTACTGGTGAAAGTAAAATTATCTATAAGATGTTTAACTAATGATGCTGGTGTGTTGTTTATGTAATGTACGTATCCAATTTCGTATTTGATAGACGCTAAATGTTGATTTCTTTTTTTCATTGATATTTTACATGCAAAACTATTTAGTCAACAAGAAGATTACCGTACTTCATCCGTTAAGTCGAAGTTAGCGTGGTATGACCAAGTTAGAGTTCCCTCAATTTGCTGAATCCTTACAGTACGAGAAATTAACTTTTAGCATGAATAGTATGGCAACTAAGACAAATACCGTTAGTTGGAAAAGCATTTCACCCTACTGGGCTGTTCTCTTTGGCAGTTTTCTTAAACTAAGGGCATACTATGAAGCTGTTGCGGCAGATGGCAGATGCATTGAATACACATCTCTCGCATTGTTCATCTCCCCCTTATATTTGGCTTGGGTTAGTCTTTTCTGTCTCAGTTTTGTAGGTTTACCGATCGCTAGTCAGCAAGCAAATAAGGTTGTTTACCTAGTTTTAATATGTACGTATTGTTGATTGTTTATATCTCAATATTCAATATTTCTTTATATCTTGTTTACTCTCATACATACACGAATAAATAATATGCTTAGGTTAGGCATTTAAAACTAATATTACTTACTCAAAATACGGGATGCGAGTAGCATATTATGTAGCACATATTAAGAGCCCAACTAAGATGTTCTCATCTCACCATCAAAAAGAAGAAAATCATGGCGGTAGGTGGCATAGTGGATCCTGCAAAAGTGTTCCCATCCCGGTTCAACAAGATCACGAATCATGAACGAAGATTTTAACGAGAATTTTCAGTGTTGAATGGCAGAGCCCACATATCCAGGATTTCAATGACGCTGAAATTTTCTCGGATTTCCTGGTCTATAAGAAAGAGCTTACATACATATGGGTGTGCTTTTATGATTATCACATATGATTTTCAAATACTTACTTTGAGAAAAACTGAAAAAGTGCAGATGAAAGATATAATACACCAACGCCGCTGTAATATCACCATAATAATGAAAGGTAAAACATGTTTGAATGAGAATGTTTTCGGTAAAAGTAACATCACGTATATGACTACACACTTTCTAGCACATATGTATACTGTATTCGGGCTTCTCTTCCGTCTAGTAATAGGTAAGTGCAATAATGAGAGTGCTTTAATAGCCGCGTATGATCCGACCCATTATCCGGGTAGTTTATAGTAAACGTAAGGTGTCACTCTACATATTGCGCCGAGAAACGTCATGAGTAGCATACATTACGCTACACGTTACATGATCTCATGACAGATAATTTGATGATTATGTTGCGACATTGTTGTCACAAAATGCTCGTTTTCATTTTATCCATGGAGATAAGAGAAAATCTGCACACGGGAAAATATTCCACCAATTCTTTTTACCTAAATGTGTCAAGGTATAAGAGAACCATGAATAATATGGAAATATGATTGTTCGTATGCATATAAACCCTTCAGCAATAGTGGTAGCTGCATGTCGTTGCTACTTTGTTCATACCATGTCGGTGGAGCCATTTTCATCTTGAGATATGAAGAGGTACATGTATTTCAGTTCAAACCTTTAGCACAAACTCACTGTAACCTCTATAGAAAACTTTGAAACAAGTCCTATCGACAGTTCACACTTATGACCTGTAAATTTTAAGTTAATTTTTTAAAAAAACTTACGCACGTTATGATATGCCTTGCTTACCTTGCTCTGCATGCCATTACATACCCCAGCCTTATTTTTTATGTCCTTATGAAACAACCCGTTTTCGTAGCACATCACCGTCTTTACACCACTACTGCTTCCAATCCAATTCAACAGCCCAAATGAAACGACGCATTGCTCTGCAACCAACAAAATCTTTCTTTTCTCTTTCCCCTCACCACCACCACCACCGGAGCAAGTACACAACCAAAAAAATGAACAAAAACCTCCGCACATTCTTCCCCTACACATATACATTCATAAGCGAACACAGCAAAGCTTTTACACTTTAGTACCGTTCCAACTCCCTCAGCAGACGCTGCTCCCATACCATCATCTCTCAACAAAATAAAACTCGTGCATTCTTTTATCCACACTTCTTTCTCCATATGCGGGTCTCTTGTAACTTCACCTTAAATCCAGTTGTGTTCTTTGTTCACTTTTCAAAAACAGTTGTTAAGACAGCTTCGGGAAAAAAAACAAAGATAAACTTACCGATCTACCTTTACTCAGTCAGCTCCTCGCATCAAGTTGGGATACACAACAAGTGAAAGTGGTCGAGTATTTTTGGTATCGCGTTTCACACCGTCACAAATCGTTGTCAACATGGTATTTTGTTACCTGCTGCATTAAACTCACTTTTTCGGAATGCTCAGTAATATAAGTGTTATCGACATCATCACTCTTATTACTTAGCCTTTCTGACAATTCATTTCCTTAAATTACGCTTTCTCTCTAGTTTGCCGAAACAGTGGAAAATTATGGGGAGTGGGCTTGCGATTGAGAGAAAAGAATTGGCTGTACGTGTAGACAATAATGGACTACATGCACTCTGCTTGTTCAAGGTAGGCTGAAGTAATATGACTGATAGTATATAGTAGTTTTTTTTTCTACGCGAGTGAAAATGTATTAAAAAACATGTTGATAGTAATCCAGCGGAAACAGAGAAAAATATAATGTACGAGTTGTTATTCCCTAACAGTACTGTAATCTTTTCATCGCCTGATTTTTCTCGTTGATAATCCGAACTTGTCGTGCAGAGGTACAAAAAAACTATGTGTGAAAGATGACTTCTTGAAAAGAAAGTCATCGGGAGGCATGCGGGTAGTAGAGCCAGTGTCAAAGTAAACATTTGATCT
>VICI01003971.1:0-11933 GCA_019593645.1 Akabosia matsudoensis
TGCAGCAGGATTAGCCGAAATCCGAATATAAGCCATTCGAAGTTGTAACAAAGAACTTGATTAAATTTTAGTGACAGATTTTTATCAGAACGATGAAGTTGATGGTAACAGAATTGTGGTTCGCATTCATTATCTACCCAGATTTGGGACTGATCCTTTTTTTTCTATTTTAAAATGAAAGTAAGGTACGGGTTTTTTAACCTGCTGTATAGTTTTTTCCTCATATGTGTAACAAAAAGTTTACAAGGAAAGCTAGCTCGCCCCTCGCTTTGCAGCCGTCCACTATTCCACATCAAATTCCGAGGCGTATTGATTCCGTTTTGCGTGGGCGGGTGGTAATTTCAAATTGCTGTCTGGTAAGGCGGTTTCCCTAAATGTATGTTACCCCGAGTTAGAACTTCGGCTCAAGGATTAGGCCTACATTAGCCACCCCAAATACCCATTCAGGCATAATACAGCGGTAAAAACTAAGTATGTGCCATATTTGGACTAACGTAAAACCCTGTAAATCGGGCAATTCTTACTGTAGAGAATGCTTCATCGGGGTTGACGTCATAAAACCAATACAGTGAAAATAATTGGACCAGTTACCAGTTTGTGTTAATCAGCATCCTTAGAGCCTTCACCACAGCACTGTGCCATATAAGTGACAATCTGTCTACACAAATGAAAGGACGGGACATGGTAAGTAGCGGAGAAACGGATAGTGTCATCAACATCTACATTTTCACTTTCCTGGTATTCAAGAGGACACGATTGAATTATGTACACAGTCAACAGTGAAGAAACAAAAAGAAGTTTTTTAACCTTACTTTCATGGGCCTGGCTGCAAACAATAATATTGTGTTTACATCACACGAACTTATGCAACAAACTGCTGGGGCAAATGGACTAATGCACGCACTAGTTTAGTTAGTCACATGCACTTTTCCATATTATTTTCATAAAAAACTTTGATTATCACTTAATGACTATAGCTGATACTGACGGAGCTTTAAAAAAAATTCAGAACACCATGAAATTTGCATTGAATGCAATTTCTGATCATTGATCCCGTGAAGCCCGAGTCAATTCTTAATAACAATTACATAATCGATTCAAAATTCCGTAAAAAAACACCGAAAAATTTAGAAAGGCAATCACCCTATAAAAACGATATTGTTGAAGATTAACAGAACAGAAAAGGAACCAATCGCATTAGTTCTTCGTGTTTTTTACTGACTTGACTGTCAACTTTTTTTTACTTACATAGATTTTGTTGATAGGACAAATGTTTTGAAAATTTTGAACTGCCGTTTCAAGATTTTTAATTTATTTTTTAATTATATAATCAATCAAACCTGTTTCATAAAACATGAAACCCTTTACGTTTGACATTATAGTATAGCATGGTCATGTTTATGCATGGTTTATTCCTACGCTTGCCATAGTTAGTAATTAATCATAAAAATCATCAAAAACTTCGAAGTATGCAAATCAAAGAAATAGTTTCACTTACCAAATATTCTATGCGAAAAGCCGATAAAGAATCGCTAGACAAAACGTGAATAGCTCCAATGTCTGCCCTTCGATGTCCTGGGCTGTTAACTTTTTCTGTTATTTTAATTAGTCGTCACATTAGTTCCCGTTTCTAAAGTGCATGTAACATAGCGTTAACCGTATCCAGTAAGATTACGATGCTATCATTCATGACATGACATTTTTTAGAGCCACTTTATACACTTTTTCAGTTTTATCATGCGACATTGTTCCGTAAATAAGAAAACCACATTTTGGAATCGAAGTACAATGACTTTAGAAAGAAACCCTCCCCAGAAATGGTTTTGGGGACAAATGGTCCGTTGTTGGTAAACTAAATCCCCTTTGCAGAATCTACTGTTTCCTCTGCCATTCTTCAATCATAGGGGCTATTAGATATAAGATCTGATGCAGTTTGAAAATTATGCTACAAAGGTCTCATTTTTCTGTGTGCTCAGCAGACAAATAAAACTTGAAAATTGTCACCTTTTGAAACTTAACTATTGCTTGTTCAAAAATTTTCAAGAAAATACAGATTCTGCACTCTATTAGTTGTCCATTTTTTAAAATAAATACAGATATCTTGACTGATGACCTATAGTGAAAACATAATTCTTTCTCAAACAGGACAATGTGTTTTAGGGCAAACTAAAACCTGAATGATTTCATCTTCAATTGGCTTTTCACAACACTAGATCACTTATCGTACAGAAATCCACTCGGCTACTCAATTTAACGATGAATGGAAAGTGAACTAAACTCGGCTTTCACTAAGACATTTACATTTACTAGCGACAAGAGAGAGCAGAGAAAGCGAGTGTTGCTTTTTCCAAAGCTGTTGCTTCCCTTTCGACTTTTAAGTATCCTCTGGCTTGGCATGACTTCAGGTTTGCTCTGAAAGTTTCTCTCAAAGCGGAGTTGAGTTTTATACGCTGGTGGGCGAAAGCGTGAGAAAAGGATGAAAATTTTTTTTATTTCAAGAAACCTAAAGCACAGTATTTTGATAACGGGTGACGAGGAAGACTACCGTGGTGGTACGAAACAGAATAACTTTCACATTACGACTTGATGTCGTTTAACACAGAAAATTATAGCAATCCAAAGCCTTTGCTAGCTAGAAACAAACCAGACTCAAAAGATGATTCACATTAATGGAGTCTTCCTCATCTATTTATTTTGGATCTGGCGAGGAAGCTGTTTCATATAAAACGCTTACAGCCCACGCGATTTTCAAACACTTTCACTCAAAATTGTTTCTGTCGGTGTTTTGGCTAACTGAACAAGAGCACTCTCGATTTATTGAGACCACAAGCTTCGTATAAGAACGCTGGATAGAATATCGTCGTAATTGCTACGACCCGACCTGGGTTTTAATCATTATCCAGAGCACAGAAGTGTCTACTAGAGCAATGGAAACCCTACTGTTGGAAGCGCAAATAGCTGTTTAATATATTTCTGTCCACTATCTCAAAAACATGATGATTGTGCATCTCAGTTGTATACTTTAGATGGAACGAAAAGGATAAGCAAATCCCTATTTACAGGAAAAATTGTTTTACAAATCATGAATTTAGATGATCGGGTATTTTCAAGAATTAATTTCACCATTACATAAACCTTTACAAAGGACAGACCGAAGCGTGAGTTAGATTTTCAGTGTGTGGAACCAGTCAAGAAATTAGTTTATTTCGTCTGTACTGACACAATGTGTTATTTTTCATTCACTACTACTGCAATAAATTGAGAGAAAAAAATGTCTCGCATGTAATTTGACGAAAACTATTCTCATTTTCTTTTCACTGTTTCAAACAGGAGAGCCTTCATTCTTCCGTGTATCTTAGATAGCCCAGTTAAGAGTGTATCTAGTACATGTAAGAAAGCTGTCTACAAAATATGACAACTTAACCATAAATATTTTCAAACATTAGCCGTCCCTTTGTACCCTTTTGCCTAGGTTAGCTCCACAAACCTAATTTTTTTTAAATCGGGATTTTATCGTTAGGGATGGAAAATGTTTGTATTGCAAACAAGCTTTAGACAATCCAAAATTGCTACTTTAGAATATTGGTTTTGGATAAACAAATTGTTGAGTAATGGATATTTCGTCTACCTAATCTGATATATTTTCTTTATGTTTGCTTGGAACTTCGAGCTTTTGAATTTTACATACAAGACACATACGTCTTTGTTACGTTTTCTCCTGTCCGTATGATTTGACGTCACATCCTAATTGCCATTTTCATTTTCTACCGCTCACGTTTCAGAACAGAGAATTATGTGCTCTTGGGTTAAAAATGGAATGAGTTCCGTCCATTTTCATTAACTACACCGGAGAAATTTTTGAGAAGGGTATAAGATATTATATTTGATATGACACTCAGTTGTTTTTTTAGCTCGTTTTTATTGGTTACTATCTGGTAATGTGAAATCATTATTGTATGTACAATGTACATGAAACTACTCATTCTGAAAAATTGCACAAGTGAAATGAGGTCTAGAAAGACTGGAGCTAGGTATCGATTTGCTAGTATCGTAAAAGTAGATTGCTGTAAAAGTGTTTACCTTTGCCCCTCTTTCTTAAGGATTGTCTCTATGACTTGGAGGTAGCACTAGGTTGTTGTAGGTTTTATTTAACAATTATGATCCCACAGACTTATGATGAGCCTTTTTTTACGGTGATGCTTTCAGTAATTGATTGTCCCATACAACAGAAAACTGTGCACCTAAACCTAACTTTTTTCATTTCAAGATTGTCCAGAAACTGTAGCAAGTAAGATAGGCTGAACACACGATGTGTTGCATGAAGGTTTACACACTGTCAACAGCCTGCTTTAGAGCATAGATGCGTTTTCCTTTAATGATGGCAAGATTGAAGTATTTAATTGAACAAAACGTGATCTGATCTTCCCACGTAAATATAGTCTCTGCTGGTAAATTGTTAGAAGACTCATGTTTGAAGCTTATTAGTTTCGATTCAATTTAGAGTAAACGCAGCCAATCTAACATGACTCTTTTTGACACTGTCATTTGTCCGTTGGGGCTACCTGAAAAGTTAAGCAAACAAATACTCCCGACATAAATACGGTATTTTTTTATGGCAAAGTTGTACACATGCCTGGTATGAACTGAAATGATAATTTTCATGATGATTTGTTTTTCAAAAGTGAAACCTTCAATCACTTTCAATATCCATTTTCATCCCACATTTACAAATAAATTAATGGTGACTTTTGTGATCACCGGCATAAAAGTACCATAAACATTCATTTCCCGTGACAAGCTAATTTTCACTCCGATCCGAGTTAAAGCAAATTTAGTATTTTTTAAAATGTCTTACACAGTCTCGTTGTGAGAAACAAGCCTTTGATTGCAGAAGTTTTCAAGGCGAGGTTCTCCATGACTACATTTAAAAGTAACTTACTTCTGTTGAAAGATATTGGCAACTTGGGGGAAACACGAGTCTTCATTACTGTAACGACAAAACTTTACACATACTTGACATACGTTCACTTAATTTCTTTTTAGTTAAATAAGACAGTAGGCCAGTCTCATTGTAAAAAGGCTTGAACTTGTTAGGAAGGGCATGAAAATTACTCTTGGGAGAATGCTCCACCAACATCCCAAGAATGTAGTCCTTTATCTACACTATGTATACGAAAATGAAACAGCGAAAAGGAGAAAAAATTATCAGACGGAAAGAACACAGAGGTTTTGTCCAAGGTTTGGTTACGATATGTTGTAAGTTTTAATCAAATAAATTTTGAATTAAACTTGCTATTGACATGTAATGCTGAAGGAAAAAGTAGAACTCGTGGTTGTAGTGGTGGCTCTGGATGATATTTATTTAATTCCTACCTGAACGGTAGAAATACAGTCGCTCATATAGAAGGAACATGAAGCTACTTATGGGGCTTTGTACGCAGATTCTTACACCTTTAGAACTTAAAAGTGCACGCTAATCAGAGACGGTCTTCAGACTTACAAAGCAAACAAATGCGGTCTACTCAGACTAATCAAGACCAATTTTGACAATAAGTTTAACAAAATAAAAAAACGAACTGTTAAGTTTTGCCTAAGATGTTGTTGAACTTGAAAATTGAAACCCTAGATATTATTTAAAATCCATGGCAGATGAGGTGAAAACATGACACATGTGCATGACGAGACGACCCATTGCCTTGACTTCAAGCAATAATAATCACAAAATCTACGGCTTCGATAATCATGTCACTTAACCCGCTAAGCTTCTCATTATCATCTCTTGCGTGCGCGTTTTGATGGCTACAATTTAAAATTATTACGTTAGGAGGAACGCTTGCTTTCATTCATGCCATCAACCCTTGCACAAGTATTATCGGTCGGGATCGTGTATTCATAAAAAAGTTTCCAACCTATCTTCATCTCACCTACTCCCTGATCGCATTGTTGCGCATAAACCCGGCCGAATTTTTATACGTATCCTTCTTTAGAGTTATAATTAAACGAGGGTTTTAAATGGGACGGAGAAGCATATGGTAATTGTGAGTAGTAGTTGACTTTTCTGACAATAAAGAAAATTGTAGCTTTGAAGAAGGCCAGGAATTCCATGCACAATCCATAAAACGTGATTTCTTTCGGTGAACCTCTGGAAAAGCTATTTCCAGACACATACATTTATCAGTGTTACAGTTGACTTTTAGAGTGAGTTTAATATGCTCATAAAAAGTGACGGTCAAAAGAAATTCAACATTGTGCAGTTGCTGGACATTTATTCTCTGTTCGCATTGAAGATTAAAGTTATGGGTTGCAGCGAATCCAGGTTATTTATTCATTAATTTTTTAGACGAAGGTATTCATACTAATGTCAAACCATTTTTATCAACTTATATGTAAAAAAATACGATGATATAACGTACGGTTTTGAGTTTTATGTATGTCAATGCATCGATGAACCATGCAACGTGAGCTTCAGCTGTACACGAAAAATCGGGAATAAAAAGTCATAATTTAACAAACAAACAGCATATTGCTCTCCACATGGTTCACAGAAAAACCATAGTAATATTTCCATGTTTTTTTATGGTTTATCCTTGCAACTGCGGTAAATTAAACACAAATTACATCCTCATCGGTGGCATACCTTCTTTTCCGTAAAGGTGACAAGATTTTTGTACCTGGAGCAGAGTGTCTGTAATAGGTTTAATGTTGTTGCAAATAAATGAAGTGTGTCCTTTTTCTTGGGCTTCAAATCTAGTCTGACATATTAGCCTGACTTATTGAGGTAAATTGGAACAACGGTTGACTTCATTCATCTCGTCACTTTTTCAAGTTTCAGCTGTCCTTAACATAGTTTCTCTCTCCGTAATTTAACTTCCTCTCCATTTCTCAAGTTCTCCTACATCCTTTTGTGCAAAATAAATGGTCATACTCTTGGAAAATGGTAGCTCATTGTGTTCATTTTATTTTTTCATTGACTATTCATGATGAAGTTCAACCATTGACAAATTCTACAACTTGAAGAGACCGTATGCTACAAAAATTGACTTGCGTGAACAATTTCTAGAATATCACAATACTCTTATAATCTACTGAACTATGCACTAAATTATCTGCATTGCTGCAAATGGAGTTTTGGGCTCCCAGAGTGAGTTTCCATTGAAAGTGATGCTCTTAGGAAACTATTTTCAAGATGAGAAACACAATAACCCTGCAGCTGTGCCGAAAGCAAGTAAATCTAGTTTTTGTGAAGAAAAATGACTTTTCAAAGGTTGATTGTTAGCGAAATAATACTACCGAGTAGCTAACAATGCGTGTAACTATTGACTCTCCGACGATTTGCTCTTTTTTCTTAAACTTTAAATGATCCTTTTATGAGGTACTTAGAGGGTCAATCATGTCCAATAATGTACTGAACAGAAACACACCCACATAGTGAACACCAAGTCAAAGGTAAAAAGGGCTCTTTTTCAGGTTTCATTGACTGCAAAGAGGAAACTATTTCTCTTGTTATTGTTGTTTTTTGCACTTCATCTCAAGATACTTACGACGGCATAGTGTATTTTTAGTGTATTCATGCGTTTAACGACTGGAGTCTTGAAAAAAGAGAGCTTGTTTTTGAGCTGCGTAAAATGGTTTCCAGGATATACTTCTTTAGTTGGAAATATGCTTTAATTCAACTTCTAGTTCAAAGGGACCAACATTCGTTTGATATACAAAAGCATAGCAGAATGACTAAACTGGATCAAACGTTTTAGGTTTGAATGTATGTCACGCATAACATGAACTGTAAATCAGTGGCAAACAGTACAGGTAAATGGTGTGTCTATGAAGCGAAAGTTTATCGGATCAATGTTGACTTCCATAATGCAATGCCTCATAGTCAGTAGCATTAAGGCCAATTTCAAATATTGTTTATATCTAACTTTGTATTTAGGATTTTTTTATGAATCGTTAGTTTTCAGTACGAGATAGAGCTAAAAGTAAAATTTTCAAATTTTGTAATCAGCTTAGTAATTTCGGATAAGAAAGTACCCATGCGCTAAATTATCACAACAAAACACTTCAGCAACCACGACAACATGAAGATCAAATGTAAACAAGTTTGAAATAAGGTTACCTACAAAAGACTTTAGGAGTGTCCAGTGTACTTGTGTGTTGTTCTAGATTACGTACATTTAGCAGTTTTTAATTAAATCTCGTCTCAGAAGCTAAAGTTATTCTTAGTAAGGCTCACATTCGTAAGTGATTATGTACCGCTCAGAGCTGTCAATTACTGTAAGCATATTAACGCATTAGCGTGGGAAAACAATTAATGTATTTACAACTGATTGTTTCATACTTCAACGATTTAGACCATTGTTACGCCTAGTCACGTGGACGTCAATTATCTTGACACAAGCTGTTGATACCTTTTTCGTAACGATCATGGGTCCATATCCTGACTCAAATGTGAGGGTTAGGGCAAACATACCGTGTCAAAACAATAAAAACAATGGTTGATACTGAAGATGACTCGATGAGAAAGGAAAACAAAGGTCTGAAGTGAATAAGGCATTAGGCCCGCGTATGAAGTGTAGATTTCAATATGTCCCAGTTTTGCGGATGTGATTTACAACTTTTCATTATGTATATTAGAACCCTAATAAGTAGCAATACAAGAGTTATAAAAAGTCATAAAACCATCATGAAAGACATTTTCTTAGGCAAAGGACTGGATGATGATAATAATGGTCTTGCAATGATCGCCGATTATGTAAAAACATGAGACGTGCCCAAGAATTACATCTAATGCTATGCAGCTGTACATCATACATATCCATGTTTTTATGCATATAGAGCGCTTCATGATATGAGTCAGTTCTGTTTTTCCTTTCAGAAAGCATGGAAAAGAATCCTAATTTACGACTTACCCAACCACTCTCTGACAAATGAAGCTTTTAACTACTGAAATCCTACCTTTATAATACGATTACAATGATAGGCATTCAAAGAAGGATCCTAGACCATAGATTTTAAAGCACCTTGGTAGAGGCTGTAACAATGGATGATATGTGGCAACAGGGATACTCGCTGAAGAGCAGTAAATTTACCCCTGGAGAATAAGTGCATATTATTGAACGTGTGTCTCATATCTGAAGTGTTTGTTGTGTTACAGATCTTGTATTGTTGGCACAGGTACAGGCACAAAAAATCTTGGTTGATAAATTCAATCATGAATGAATTTTCAGCTCAGTCTTCATCTCAGCCTCTCCGAGACAAGGAAAACTGAGTTACTGGAGAAACCTACTGCTGACGAAGCCGAAAATTCAATTTGAGCCAGTGAAATTGTTACTTCAGTTTGCTAAGCATAGACTTGATTGTGTAAAGAATCTGTTTGTTCTAGTAAACCTGTTGCAGGTCTTCCGCTAAGTAATTTTGTGCTTAATTTGAACTGTTTGATCATATTGTGCTTCAAGAAACGGAAGTGAGCAAAGGTTAGCAGAATAATCCGCTGAACTGTAGGCAATACTCTTATTGTTATTTGGAAGACTGCCAGTGGCGTCAACAACTTCGACATAATATCATCATCGCCAACAAATATTTACTTCCATGAGCAACACTATCGATCGATACTTTGAGTCCATGTTCCCGTACAGCTCCTAAGCGAATACTAAATATTACCTGGAAGCGAGTAGTCGTATCTCTTTGCCCCGATTTCAGACGGAGTGCTGGCTAGGTTGAATTAACATTGCCTCCCGACCCCGACAGGAAGATTGAGTTGGAGCAAACTCTGGTTTAGCCTTCGTCACAGATGTAGATCAAGAAGATCACTCGATGAAGTGATCCAAGAAATCTGCGTCGTAACATTCAAGTTGCCACATTTGGAAACACAAACACGATTAAAATGACAGCTACCAATGAAACAGGTGGAAAGACTGCAAAACACTCGGTTTCTGTTGCAACAGCAGGTGGAAAAATCCCTTCATCAAATAGCATGACGGCTATTGAGAAAAAAGAAGCCAAAAAGATGCGGTCTTACGAGAGCAGAAAGGTAGGGAAACCCTTAATTGATTTATGCCCACGTTCTATATTCAAATGTAGAGCATTTACTTAGTTTTTTAAACTGAAAAGTTTGCCGTTATATGGTCTTCATAAATTGATCATTTTCAAAAACATAATGGTTATTATGATACATCTAGGGTCATTAGCGACCCCTTCCGAAATTAAGTTGCGTTCAACTAACTGTACAATTCTTTCCTACCTCCAGATTCGAAAACCCCTCATGGAGAAGAGACGACGAGCTCGTATTAATCAAAGTTTAAATGAGCTGAAAAAATTACTGCTCCAAGCGAAAACGGGGGTAGCGGCTACTGGAGCACACAAAGAGGTACATATCCAACTTCCATTTCTTGACTTTTTTGTACTTCTTGTTTCTCTTTATTTCTGACAACGTTATAAGCACAACATGCAGTAGATAGAGCTCTTGCTCGCTTTTAACATCTTATTCGACACGCTTAATCATTTCATCCAAGGAATACTTATTACTAATGCAAGGAAAACCATCACGGTAGTTTTAAAGATTATATTAGTAGCCATTGTCTGTAAAAATATCCTGATAGAAGCATTTCTCTGCCTTTATACCAGCAGAATTGCTGGTGATGCATAATTCCAGTAGCTGAAGTTCCGCAGGGTAAAGTAAATCTTATATGCAATAGCTAGAAGCGATTTTTGTTAATATTATTATTCATCTCAATTTTTAAAAGATTTAGTGAGGTAGCAGCTTCATTTACATGAAATTAAATGTTGGTATCCAAAATGAAAGAGCACGAGCGATTTTGGTACAACGTTGCATTAAAACTAAAGCTATTTTTCCGCTCCGCTGTATTGGTTCACGTAACTTCTTTGAGTCCCTTCCATGCATAGGCCAAGAAGAAGCTTCCTTGCTTTTAGTTTTAGGTAATATTCTTGTAGAATAACAAATGAGAGAAATGACCTGTGTGCATGACAGATATTGTGGTAGTTGATGGCTTAGTAACCCAGGGAATTACCACTTCTAGTTTGTTCCGTGATATTTTTCACCCTACTTGATATGATAAGCAAACCTTGGTATAGTTACCAGTTCTTTCGTTTGGTTCGGTTCCAGAGAAGTATATTGACAGGCAAACAATTTTGTTAGGTTTACGCTAGAAACTTACGCTTGTTTTACAGAACCCAAGTCATAATATGCATATATATATGAATCTTGAGCGCAATATCTAATAGAAGTTTTTGGATCTATTTTGTGTACTGTTCTTGTAAACTTGGTAATAAACCGTTGGTTAGAGTAGGGTCAACACTTCAAATTAATGAATGCCACTGTAATCATACTCTGAAAATAACTAAGAATTTGGTCTACCATTTCTAACTTTTTATCATTTTACTTTCGTGGTGTTTAGACTTCCCGGCCAGCAAAGTTGGAGAAGGCAGATATCCTAGAAATGACCGTGAGGCATCTTTTGAGTCTGCAAGCCACACCATCAACAACATCTCCAGGGGTAAAATCTAGTGACAGTGAAGATGAACTGACAAGTAACAGTTGCACATCTCCTATGATCCATTCCCCAGCGTCGACATGCGATATGAAGGAAACAGTGGCCAGAGTAGCCATCATCAACTCTAAGAATAAAAAATCAGATGAAATCGCTCCCGGCTCATTGTCGACAGCATCTAATGTGAAAGTGTCCTCATCAACTGGCTTTCTTCGATACACAGAAGATGACGAGCGGACCACAGAATCAAGCCTTCCAGTAGCAGACTCTACTGCCCTTTCTCCCTCCTCTCCACCTCAAAAATCATGCTCATGCTGCCTTGACCGAAGTCAGCAGCCACGTCTCACGAGTTGTTGCGGTCATAATGGAAACGACAACACTAATAATAATCAACACGAATCTCATTCTTTTCCTAAGTCTGAAACACCA
>VICI01003972.1:0-11930 GCA_019593645.1 Akabosia matsudoensis
CCTTAATCTCCCTGTACAATACAATAATTTTTTTACAATGCAATTTTGAAGCTTTAGACAATTTGACTTGGTGATGATGAGCTAAGATTCATGGTTATTCAAACAGATATGTCATATGTATGTAGGTATAATGTATGATTATCTTTGTGTAAAAAAATGGAAACGTCTCTTATGCAAATGCTAGTTCATTTCATATAGCTATCGTCTATCAACTTCAAAGATTCACAACTTTGCCAGCGAGCGGCTAAAACATAAAAAGCAATGGCACACATGTGACACTCTGGAAAAAAACAGAAATGACTCACTAACCACCAATGTCACCGAATACTAGTGACTAGTATCTCGTTCCTACTCACAAACTGTTCTGGCACGTGAGCTTTACTATAATGCTTTTAAATGCTGAGACAGATACGAATCAAAATTACGTAACTTATGACCTCATTCAATTCCACTAAAACTGGCTACAATATTAACAACTATAATGAATGATAATTCTGTGAATAACATTTATCGATGACTTAAACATGAATCGGCAATCAATAAAATCGGTAGAAAACTTACCAAAATTAGTTGAAAAAGCAGCCACTGAGTTCTGAATACATTTTAGTATTTCAAAATAATGTACAGTGCGTGAATGATTCCTGGAATGAAACCTATTAATTACGAATTTACAAGAGTTACAAGACAAAAAATGAGCAGTTGATAAGTGTTGAGCAGTTAATTTAGACAATTTTGCGTACCCAAAATTGTGAGTGCAATATTGATGAGAAGATCCACTCCACATCCCTTTTCCGCTAGTACTCCAACAGGCGGAAGTATGATTGCGAGGATGATTTTAAAAATATCAGTGCATGTCAGAGCCATTTTCACTGTGCTGTATCTCAAAGAAATTATTATTTCATAAAACAGTTATTAAACTTAATTTGATGGCTTGCTTTGTACAACCTTGAATTCGCAATTGCGTGTATATGATCTATTAGTAAGGTAAAATTGCCAATTATAGCTCACTTTGTCAAAAATTTTGACCAATTTCCTTTATTCAAAACTTCCTCAAACGATACAAAAAAGAAGTCCGATCAGTGGCACAAAATGCTGTAACTGAGGAAGAAAAACTACAAAAAACCAAAAGGAATTTCAAATATACATACAAAGATGCCAAGAAGCAAAAGCTCAAATATGAGTTAACTTTCATTCCTTATACTGTAGAACAGTGTTACCAACAGAAAATGACGCGACAATGCTTGCAGAACAGCATACTTGAAGCCATCCTAATTATCATGTAAAACGAAGAAAAAAAATCAAGCATTATTTCTGTAAAGATGTATCCCTACATCGTTAATGCTGCTGGGTGTATCCACAAATCTAAGCAGTAACGTCATCAGTGTCTTTCCCTACGCTTTATATGCTGTAATTGTCTGTCATCCATAAAAATAGAATTTTATTGCTTATATTTACATCGTGATATACCTCTATCATCATGACTTAAAACAACATGAGAGAATTTTGAGATGAATGCAACAGGAATACAACGCAATATTGTTGTTTTCTAGAACAGGAAGAATTATCCTTGTATGTTTCAACATGTACTGCACTAGGATTGTGAATTGTAATCACAACAGGCGAAATGCGTGGACAGCTAAAGAGTTGACTCACATTTTCGAATACCATGCCAGGTTGCAGAAATGAAAGTATGTAAAAAACCTGTGCGTAGGATTGTTTTTATTTTATGTTGGCCTAAAGGCACAATTGTCTTGTAAAAAATCAGAATGCATTCAAAATGCGTGAGGGTTGTGAACACTGTAACATAACAAACTAATCAAAGCATCTTTTTCGAAAATGCAAAAGATGGAGTTAATCTATCTCCTCATACAACTTTTACACAATATTTGCTCAAAGGGTAAAGCTATAAGCTCAGTGAATATAAAGCCAAAAAAGATTGTTCGGAAAGTTAAAAATTCGTAATTAGGCACTAGGCAGTAGTTTATGGGATGATCAAGAGAATCAAGATAACAGGTTCCTGTGGCTTTCCCCTTTCAAAAGATAAAATATTTTCAATGATTCGACTGCATTTACGTACTCCAAGACACTTTCATACATTATCCAGTCCGTCCTCATGTCCTTTAACATCATGTAAAACAAGTATGAATTATACTGTCACAAAAATAATCGGCATAGTGCATAGGTAGGTCGTTTTTCTTCTTATATCATGAAGGTGAACTTTTTTTCAGTTTTGCCAGAAATTAAAGGAGGATTCGATGCTGTTCGCTTTAGAATTAAATGCTTTATTTTGTATATTTATTTATTGCATAACATGCACACACAAACAAAGAAGCATAATATTTTAGAAAGAATGTCTAATATAATATTAATTTTCGTTTCTCTCCTTTTAATCAAAGTCGTAAACGCAGACTTCTTTAAACGTTTTGTATGTTCGAGGCAAACGGAACGAGCTCTTCATTACCTAGGTGTGTTATTGTACAACGTGTGATAATACCTTCTTTTCATTCTATACTTCACGATTGAGATAAAAGACAATTTGATAATGATAAACATGTTAAAATAATTATGGGTCAATTACACTAACTCCGAGCAGATTGAAACTTATAGCTTAAATACAGAATTATATGTGAATAAATAAAAGTATTTATATAAAATATAATACTAGTCCATCGGGAAGCAAGAAAATTATTTGTAATCTAACAGCAACATACTGTTTGCCTTTTTGCCTTTGCGCAATAAGTGTAATGATACGAGCAGCGCTCGGAAGGGCATCGGAACGCTGTCGCACCACAAGGTCCACTCACGCATTGCAAGTTCCGGATCATTTCCCCGAGATCAACAACTGCTATGCCTGTCATGATGAACACATTGGTACGCACATATAAAACATGAATTGGAAACAACAAATTGAGAGTTGTTTATAATTATAAATGTACACAATTTACCAGAATTTCCTGAAGTAGGATTTCGAATAGACACAGAAGCTCCTTCCGCGGAACCGCTGAGGAAAATTGTCCACAGAATTGGCAAAAAGATAGCAAGTACTAATTGCCAAAATGTATTCCTATACTTTCTCGAAGTCATCGAAGTCGGGAAACTGTGTTGGTCGAATTTACACACACTCAGCTTTCGATACAAGCCGCGCAAATACTTACTATTCCGTAGTTTGAAACGTTAAAAACCTTCCTTTGGACTATTGGCTGCGTAAATATTCTGTGGTGCTTGTAGCGCTTATCAAACAACCAAACGATAAGGACAGAATCGCTAAGACAGACTAAAGCCGAAGACTGAAACGCGAAGAGGGAAATAACCAACACGTCAATCAGCGAGTATCTCCTTCCGCAATGACGCTTGTGTAAAAAAAGTGATAAGTCAAGATCGTCGTAGTAAATCACGTAATAACATGTTATTCTAGAAAAACTTCTCATGATTTCGTCTTAAGTTGACTGTCTCATATGGACGCATGTACATATTTCTCGATGATTTTCAAGATGGAGAGAATAGTTTCAATGTAATCCTTGACATCAGCTTATTTTATGTACTCTGCAAATGGTCAAAAATTACTTGTCAAGGAGCCTAGTCATAGTCATGCTTAGAGCCTCATGTGGAAAGACATCCCAGACTCTTGAAAGTCATACATTTCAAAACATGCCCTCCTCGGTTGTAACGGCAGATGCGCAAAAGATTAGTTTTCAAGTAAAAAAAAGATGTAACGTGACGTTCAGTTGTCCACGTAGTGTATTCAAACACAATGCACAATTCAATTTGTGATTTTTTAATATTTTAATGTACCTCAGTGAAATGATGTGAAATGAGACTCGTTGTTGTTTTTTTGACCTAGATTTAACTGGACATAGCTTGTAAAGTTTAGTGATCCATGACTTGTAATTATAGTGTAACAAAGCTGTCCTACAGCATTCCTCGTCGTCACTTCCCAGCTTTGCTTTTCAGTCCGGTTGGCTGTCAAGATGCTGAACTCGTATCATTCATAAAGTTTCATAAAACGCTACCGATACTTTTATTGTATTCTCATCTGTGCCTCTTTAAGTGTCAAGTCAAGAAAATAATCAGTCAAGTACGACAAAATATTTGTTGAATATTCATTCATTTGATTCAACAGTTTATATCGACAAACTTACGTAACCCTTGAGAAGACGTAAGCAATGCTGATGTTTATTTGTCTATTAAAACTGTTTTCTACCACCATTTTAATAATTTGGCTTTGACCCCTTATGACAGTACTAAACTTTACGCGATCATTTCACTATTATAACACGGGGATTTAATTACTGTCATATTTATATGTTCTCCTGAACTTGAATTTGTTTCGGCGCAAAAACAAAGACCAGACGATGTATGTATCATATTTGATCATAAACGTTAGTAGCATTTATCATTCATAAAAGCCGGTGCGGAAATATTTTCCTCACTTCCATTAACTCAAGGAGACATACGCATTGAACTTGAAAATTAAACTGTGTGTTCCATTATCCATGTGTGTGTGCTTTCTTGTGTTCCATCATGGACAGATGAGATGACTAAGATAAGGAGAATCAGATACGTTTGTAATATAATTTTCGTGTGGTTCTCATAGGAAGATCTTACAGACCAACACCCTAATCAATCTTACGCGTACGGGTATGGAAAATATCAGAGATTATAGTTTGGGACCCAACAGTCTACATCAGTAATTTTACCAAATGGTCCATATAAAATTACCATTTTACGGAAGCGGGAAAAAATACTTGACATCATCTTCCATTTGATAGGAAAACCTCTTATTTTTTGCCTATTAAAATTACAAAACAAAATACTAGGTACTAACACTCCTGTCACCTATTGAATTGGTATTTGGTAAAATTAAGGTTTACGGCTTAACCTTTACAAAAGCAGTCGGATAAAAATAAATGTTGATATTAAATGATAACGAGTTTCGTCTTGATTTTATGCGACAATTTTAAAAAGTAGCGACTTTTTGGTCATATGATATACGCATGATGGCGTGTTGTTAAACTAAAATCTCTATGAGTTTAGTCTTCTTTGCAAATACCGTTATCGAAAATGTCCGATTTGCACTGTTTACTTCAAAAAATCGTTTGAGGATTAAATTGACAAACCTTTGAAGATCTATAAAAACCGCAGTCATGTGTAAAGATTTGTTTGTTGTATACTCACACTGAAATAGCAGTCATTTTGTCAATATACTATTGTCATTTTTGAATCACACATCATGAATCCCGTTTTCCATAAGTGCATACAACATTTTTTTGTATATTTTCGTCTTATCCTCAAATGGCCTATACAACAGTAGTTTTTTTGCTTCATTATGGAATTACATTTGCACTTATATATTACACCCTTGAAAATCAATAACAGCTTGAAATCTTTAATTTTCATTGCGATTGAAATCCCCAGATTTGATTTGCGTTCAACGAAACGTAAAATAAAGGATGACACGTGCTAACGACATCGTCAAATACAAAAGCTAGTTATTTGTCGTATCTAACAGTTTATTTTGACCATCATTTTTTTCTAACATAGGCTTTGTAAATGCTATCAGGGAGTAAGATAATATAATCTATGTAGAGCGCTTTAAAATGTAGGCATGATCCATTGTAGAAAATATGCAGCTCGTGGACTAATAATGATCGTTTCCTATAAAAAATACAATAGTGCAATGGTTACAAACACTTATGCTTATTTTCTTAATCGTAATCGTAAATAACAACTACATTACTCTGATTTCAGATTTTGCAAATTTATGATTTACAAGAAAAATTGCATCATGAATGAGCTAAAGACAAGCTAAATCCTTTTTTAAGAAGTTTATATCAGATAACGAAAAAGGAAACTAGTGCGTAAGATCTTTGTCTTTCTTCTTTACGTTCTAGATCTAAAATGAATCATTCAACTCGAGATGACCTGCCTGCCCTGCCCATTTAAGCATTTCGTGTATTTACACTACACTGTAGAATGCCAAAATCGAACGAATTGTACGAAATACTAAAACTTCTTGCTGCGTAAGTTGCGTAACATACTTTTCTTTAGATTAATATGTGTAACCTGAACTTACGAGAATTGTACAGAGCCACCAAGCTATTATTAATTGCTGTTCAACTACCGGATGAAAATCGGTGCTTAAGCCTTTTGTTGATTTTCGAATTGCTTGAGGGCGGGCTATGGGTAATATTTTCAAGAAAGATACGATCATAACGCCTTGATCCGTTTTGATTAAACAATCACACATTCAGCTCAGGCAAACTTTTCCCTAGATTCAGCGAAAAGAAACAAACCGAAAGTCACGATTACTAAGTAGTAAACCGATACCGAAGGTGTGCCTAGTTCAAAACTCATAAAAGATTTCAGTGAAAATTTTTTTATATTTACTGTAGATGTTTATCAAATAATCTTTGAAATCATACGTGCTAAAGATAAATAGTTCTTTGAAAATATTAAGTGGTAAAAGTATTACATTTTTTTCACTGGGGTTCTCTGCAGAGCATCGGAGAGTTACAGGGTATAGCTATAGCATCGTGTGGGTTATTTTACTAAGAAGGCCGCACTTCATTATCAATTACAATGTTCATACATCGAATGTTAAATCATCCTTCCCCAAAATATCCTACATTGCTACTAATACTTAGGACCGGTATTCAATATTTCATGCGTCAAAAACAAACGTCTTAACAATTAATTAAAAGCTAAAAAGTGCAAGTGGGTTATGCATTCCTTTCATCATGTAAAACTGAAGCTTCGTTAATATTGCTTTCCCTTGTTTGCGGCTTACCACGCAATAATTCCTTTTTCAAAGTGACGGAAGATTCCACCGCAGTATTTCGTAGCATTGAACCGAAAAGAATTTTTCACAACACTCACAGTTAGTAGCGAACTTTATTACTGCAAAATGCTCCTATCTAGTCTTCATCAACGTTTCACTTCAAGCTCATTGAAAACAGTGAAATCGCCGATTCGGGAAAAAATAGCATCTCACGTCATTTTCATTGTAATTGGGCCAAGTTTTGCATAAAATGGTAAATACGCAACAACCAAAATGTAGAGACAATTTCATAAAGCAATATTACATACTCATCATCTGATGGAAAGATTTAGGATGATGAATGATCATGAGAAACACATGATGAATCCACTTTGAGTTCACCGCAAAAGGTCTATTTATAACCCAGGCTGTAATTAGCAAAATGTATCAAAAAAATGTTACTATCATCACGTGTATATTTGAACTAATCCCGTTGATGATGCGTGTAAAGTAGCTGAAACACTGTTGAAACCATGGGTGAATGTGATGCTGTAAGCGGAAAGCAGGCTATAAAAGAATACAGTTATTTTTGAAGTACAAACTATGCGTAATTGTCAATTGTCCTGACAGGTAAGCTATATCATGAGTCCTGCTATATTTGGATGCTTTACGGTACATGATAATGATTTCGCTTAAAACCCTATATAAAGTACTTTCATTCGAAACGAAATTTAAAATGGGTATTGAAAATTGATGATACTTTTTCTAAGCGTGCTTTTTTTTGTTCGCACCAATTTGTCTGTCGGGTGGAAAAATGTTCAATACAAAAAAAAACTTTTTCCTTTCGTCCTTAAATCAGGCTCTAATAGTATAGACTTAAGACTCGAACTTTCTTCTTCTTACTGAAACTTTTGGTTAACAAATGAAAGGTTTGTAATTTATGCGCTGAAAGAATTTTACCAGATGAGTTTAAAGATGAATTTTCAAGGTAGTTATCGTTCCTTATAGTAATTATGTCCACATTTCTGATGATCCTTATCAGTCATCTCTGCAAAGACACGCGAGAAAACAAACGTTCGTAGTTGAGAATAAATTTTTTGAAGACTTCTGGGAATATGACCGTAATAAATCTTAATAATAGAGAGGTAAATTTTTCAATCACAGCTTGTTAGGAACCTCCTCAGTCACGGTGAAGTGCAGACACTAAGTAAAAGCTCGGTCTACAGCTTTTTCT
Organism: Akabosia matsudoensis; assembly: GCA_019593645.1. Lineage (NCBI taxonomy): Eukaryota > Metazoa > Arthropoda > Collembola > Entomobryomorpha > Paronellidae > Akabosia > Akabosia matsudoensis. Next base: position 7,992 of record VICI01003972.1, read on the forward strand.
ATTTACTTGACACAGTATTTATAGCCATTTCTACTTGCATTCTTATTCTATGACCTATTGTGCGCAATAAGTATAGCATAACAATAGTAGAAGTAGTTTTATTTAAAAAGTGCTTACAATGAATTACTACAATTTTGGCATAGTTTTTCGCACACAAAAAGCTTATTTAACGAAAGCTCTTATGGCCCGGTCTTACCAAGCATATCCTACACATCTTTGTTGAATTTTCATTAGTTAAATAAAAACTGCAAACATAGTTAGTTCTCTTTCACTTGAGAAAATGTTCTATTTTCCCCGTCCTCGCGTGCTAGATATTAGCAATGGTAATAATAATAAAATGAAAATTATAATATAAGACTACGCATTTTTTTCAATTATGGTTATTCATTCGTCTGTATTATTATGTGGTCTAAGTTGATTATATTTTTACATTAAACTACACAGTGTGAAAAGGAATCAAGCTTATCATAGTATTCGTTTCATTTATATCCTGCCAGAAAAAAACTACTTGAATAAAAAGGCTTATGTAAGTTTTGCATGGCTATACGTCAAAGAAAATGAGGAGTTCAGGCGAGCGATATGGAAAAGGAAGGCACATGCGCATGTCTTATTCTTTTAAAATATGATGGTAACAATAAGCAGTTTGGGTAACGTTAAGAATCGCTGAGTCGAATTCACTAGCATTTTTATGCCCTTCTCTTATTTTGTGTTTTTTTTTTCTTACTTTCTGCTCTTTTAAGAGATAAGTCCCAGATTCATGGCAATCACAAAACAACAGCATCATGTAGGGAGCGCAAACGCGTCTTGAAGATTTGTACTAAAACTCAGTTTCAATACGATTGGCAGTCTACAAACAGTTGGTATTGTGGCATTCCCTGGGTAGTAAGCACTACTTGGCACTTGTCTTTAAAACTTATCGAGTAAACTGAGCTGAGCGGGGCGACTATCATTAAGAATTTCCTAACACCCCTTTCGTTAATCAGGTTTTCATCCTAAATAATCCTCCCCACCATATTCGAGTAACGACCACCCTTCAAGTCTCAAGATCAGCATTTTTGTTTCGAAGCCAAGGAAAGAATTTCTAATAGGGTATTAAAATGTATTGACCATGTTCAAGACATAAAAACATCAGAAAATACACATTTTCTCGGATTTTTTCAATACACTTTAATTTTTTTTTGAAAGTAATCACTTACGCGTTGAGCATTATTAAGATTTTGAAATACCGACCGTTTTAGTTGTCAGCATTAATTTTTGTAGGCATTGTCTTCAAAATCCCATTCATTTTGTTGACCCACTCCTGCATGATGTATCTCGGTGTTTATTTGTATGGTATGCGTTTGTGAATAGACAAAGGAGTTTGCAAGAGATTTATACGGGGAACAAGGACACAGGTTTCGTAAACTGTTAGTATTTAGCCCAAGAACAAGATTAGCAAGCTTTCCTTGCACGACAACAAGAAAAATCCCAGAAAAGTAATCATGGTCAAGCTACAAATATGACAGTAGATAGATATAATATGCTATAGAGAAACATAATTACTTGGCTTAGTGAACCGGTGAAGAAAACTCGAAATGTGCGTGTGAATATTAACTCAAGTCCGACAGGTGAACAAGTCAAGGAAGCCCGAGTTTTATTTTTCTTCGCAAGACTTAAGAACAATTTACCGCTAACTGGATTGAATTGCAGTATTGCAACTTTTTCAACATAAAAATAACAATAAATCTCGTTACAGTGAGATGTGTGTATTATAATGTGTCCCAGTATCTGCTAATATGGTTGCAATGAATTCTTTGCATATTTTAACATGACACCATCGTCACCCGACCAGGATACATTTTCTTTCTCTGCCGGATCATCGTAATCAACGCCATGAAAAGTTGGACTCTAGTTCAACCAGTGTGTGCGTTTATGTAATGTGTGTACTCAATCCAATTTTGTGGCTTGTCTTGTCAAGAGGAAGAGAAACTACGTCTTGAGCGTATTTTATTGTGGCTTTCTGTCAATACATTTTTGATTACTTTTCTTCTTTTGTTGCTGCTCAAGTAAAACATTTTAAATGTTGTGTCCGTTTTCGGTTTGTGTGCATGAGTAACTCCCAACTAGCTGGGTAGACAAGTGATAAAAATAAAGAATGCCTAGTTCTTTCGCAAATTAAATTCACACGCACACCCGCTTCAACTTGGGATTCGAAATGAAAATTGTCATATCTCGTTGAACACTCTCTGCCGCTTCTGGTTTTGCTGATAAAACTGTGAGAACCTCTCAGTGCACAATATACAGGTTCTGTTTTGTTTCACTGACTGCGGAGGAAAGATAATTGTCGAAAAACGGTTCTGAGATGACTACCTGTACATGAAAATCATAAATAGAACGGATATTTGGAGTAAAATGAAGAATCCGCAGGATAGTTGTTGCATGATATAACTCATTATACGATTAAAACTGCTTCCGTTCTCTGCGAACTTCTTCATCTTGTGTAGTATCTAGCGTATGGTCGCAGACAAAATACACGAGTTAACTTCTCCTTTGTTGTTGGAACACGTTTGAATAAATTAGTACCCTACAGATGCAATAAAAGCCATATGAAAGTGCATTGTGCAGTTATTTTGACATAGAGGCTTCCTCGTTTTCTTTGAAACAAACCAGCAGTGAGCAAACTCGGATGTCATTTTCCTGTCCACTACAAAATTATTGTGAATAATACCAAATCAAACCTGGTTTTCTCATGTGAACTTAAGCAGTACAATTTTTTCATTTTGTTGTGCGAGGGGATTCATCTTCTGTAGTGTACGGCTTTAGTCAAAATGATTTATCCAATCAAGACTTATAAACTGTGCTTTTATTGTTATCTTGTTTTGTGTTGTGAATAATTGATTTTGGTTCCGAGATAACCAATTTGGATAACTCTACTACTTGGATTTTATGTTACCAACTTTTTTTAAAAACTGATCATCATGTGTTGTTTCATATGTCTTTCAATTCGCGGAGCAGCGTATTTTGGCACCTCAGCCCAGATTGTAAGGATTTCATATATTACATAGATTTCATGTATAGATCAATTGATTGTTTGAATTATATTCCCCTACTATTGATTAATTATAACCGTATCAGGTTTGCATAATATAATGGCCATGTAGAACCATAAAAGATTGCAGATCGATTTGGAAAATTTCGAACCGATAATGAGAATGAATAGTTACACTTTTGTTATCTCTTGTCTATTCTAGAGGTAATCATAGAATGCGAAGAACAATTTCAGCTTTAGTCTTTAGCGTTAGGATAGTTTAAAATTGATTTCTAATACTAATGTTGGCCCGAGTCCAATTATAACAATACATCAGTTGCGCAACGTGTCTTGGTTTTATGACGAAAAGACGTACGTATCACATCAATCATAAAACAGCATTTGATTCTGTGTTACTAAGTTTGACGTAAGATGTACAAATAGAGTCGCAAGCTGTTGCTGGTGGAGTTTTATCTTTTATTTTCGTTGTCCTATATGAGTAAAAATTAGATTTCGTGAAGCCAGTAAAATAATAAGGAAAATCAAAACATCCTGCAGGGTCGCATTGTCTCCCATTCTCCCAAGGCGCATATTCGATGGAGTTAATTTGAATCGCAAAGAATGTTACTCGCAATTTTTCTATCATTATGATGACTATGAGTGAGCGAATGAACGGCTTTATTGTACTTTAAATATATTTCTACGGACAAATTGAGTGTACACAAAATATACATTTTAAAAACATTCATCTACATCTATAGGTTCGGTACTGTTACGTCATTTTTTTCCAAACGGGCAATTTTGTGGTGATAGAAATTAGAAGGATCATGCTTTTGTTCCTGACACCAATTCTAGTGTTCTGATTATGAAACGAAAATATCGTGGGTTTCATGGGCTGATTTACCCTGCATGTAGTCTATCATCTTGCAGTG
>VICI01003973.1:0-11930 GCA_019593645.1 Akabosia matsudoensis
TGCCTACAACAATTGAGGAGGGTGAAGAGTTTGGCAAGAATTTTAAACTTGTGGATTGTTTCAAATGTGGGCCATCACCATCCGTTGTAAAGTAAGAAGACTATTATTCCTGTAAAACTATAGGGCCATAAATTATTAACAATACCTGGTGAAAAGCTATACATCAATATAAGCTCTATTTTCACAACGGCCACTTTACCAACTGTATTCCATTTTCTATCCTACTAAGAAATCAAAGTACCTATGCGCATACAAAGGCAAAAAACAGCTACTTATAAGCTTGCAAGTGTAGAAGACGTTTTACTTGAAATTATGTGAAGATAAATTATAAATATGACATGAGGAATTTCAAGATTTTGCTGATGCTCACTTTACTCGTCTGTTTTTGTTTTCTTTCACGCCAACCCAAATGGTGAAAGTTCTCCTTCCCCGAGTTTGATGGAAGATGGGCTCATTTTGACCAACGAACCGAAAAATGAGCCTCAACGTATCCAGCTGACATTGCTTCGACAAAGAATGAGTCTGAGGAGTGATGAGCTAACTGGTAGCATCCGTTGCGGAGGCAGTAACAATACCAGTCAAGATCAAGGATCGAGAAGAGATGAAGAAGCTCATGAACTGAGCCCATTACGTGGTAATGAGTTGAGACGGAGCTCGTCCAAAAGGAAGCGTCTCGTACGCCAGGGTAGTAGCATCATGGAAGCTCCAACAAACTCCACGGGTGCTATTATGATTACCCCTTGGTGGTAATATCTGTCATGAGTAAAAATTATTAATGTTTGTATGTTCATACACTAGTTACGAGCTACCAAACAGTTTACTTACATGTCATACAATCCAAGGGAGCACACAGCCAACATATAAATCAAAAACAAAAAGAATCAGTAGGTTGTGTTTATAACATGATTAATCAGTGTGTGTATTAGTACTGCTTCCAATTTCTGCTGTTGTGTCGTTTGCTGTAGAAGAGAAATATAGTGTCAAAACATATAATATGAGGTTACAAGTTGTACTTTTTATGTATGCTTTCTGCTAATTTTTTGCTTGAACATGTACATTAGAAACAATACCGAATCACATTGTATCAATAAAAATATCCGACTTTTGACTAATACTTCGTAACTTTTACTGAATTTGCATCATTGATGGCCATCATGCAAGAATATTTTTTCGCTTAAAACTTTTTCATATATCAGTCGCAAAATAAATTTCCAGTTGCTGCAGGTACTAGATACCTAAAGTAGTGGAGTAGTAGTGAAAGATTCAATCAAAGTGGAAGAATATTGGCCAAGCCATTTTGTAAAAAGAAAAAGCGCTAAGGTACATATTTGTGCTCTCTATTTATTTTCTAGCTCTGGCTTTTTTGTTAGAGACGGAACATGAGTTTATTAAAACTATATCCAATCTCAATAAGAAAGCTCATAAGAACCTATACTCATCCAAGTAATTTAATAATTGGTACATAGTACATACTATGCTTGTCTTTGCAACGAAATCCAGAGTAATTCTGTTCGTGGAACATAGTTGGACAAATACCAAAACATTTTTTTCGAGGGTATGTTTGAATTTTTTTGCTAGTCTTATTCATTTTTGCGACCGAGAAATCTCAGAGTAACATGCACTTGTCTTCACAAAGCCTGATGGCAATATCATCAGTGAAAATATGTAAACAAATGGAATTTCTAAGCAGCGTAGAAACAGGATGTAATTATAAAATAAGAGCACACAATTTGTCCTGCTAACAATGGTCATATAAGTCACACAAAGAACATGAAATGCATTGAAGAAAAAACCTCGCATGAAACATGGTATGTGTCATGTGTAGGTAGTCCTCGCTAATGAAACTAGCTCGAAAGCGAGAGCGTTCATAATACCTATAAGGTTACAAAGAGAATTTTTTAGTTCTATTGTTCAGCAATAAGTAGAGTTGTTTACAATTTCAAACAAAACTATCCTGAAATGTCGATTATTGAGCACATAGCTCAATAAGAAAACATAGGATGGGGGAAAGTACCAATCATTAAAGTCAATATTTGAACTTAGGCAGCACACTTAAATCGGATTGCGAACGACCTTGTTTCTCGTGTGTACTACATTAATAGAAAAGTTAGATACACTTACTGTTCCATTGAAAAGCTACTATTCCAATATTTTCAAAAAATCGAGGAATTGCGATGGGGAAAGCACAGCGCTTACGCTCGTTGAGTGATGGAGGATAGATTCTTTACGTTAGTTGAGAAATTCCCTTCGGTTTAAATCCTTATCTCCTCATGTCAAGCTCAATTCATTATTTCGGAAACTCAAAAATAAAATACGCATTTCAATCTAGATGCACCCACGTAATGTATAGTTAAGAGTTAGTATGTACAGTGTGTTCATTACAGACATTTTTGTGACAAAAACCATGTAATACTCATAAACAAATACTGCCTCACTCATTGGTATTTTGGCGGTGCTAGTTAATTAATCAAGTTATATATGATCCAGATGTGCGTCGCAGTTTGTTTTCATTGTTCGTGCGTTTTCTTCCACTTATCATTTTTGAAATATTGTCATCACTTCATAAAATTAACAATGGCTATTGTATTTAAAATAACCAGTGAGGTACAATGCAACCGCCATGCCATGTCAGTTTTTCTAAGAGTCTAATGGTTTCCAAAAATGGAAGAGCGTAGTGAGCTACTATGTAAACCGATCTGTCACAAATTATTATTAATAGGTCCCTGCTGCCAGTTTATATTCGTTCTCTGAATGCTTTCTCTGGCTTATTTCCTTACGACCCAACAGAGAATCCTCCTCCATTTTGTTTTGTAATAAAAAAAATCACAGAAAAACCAAAAAAATAACAGCCCAACAAACTGTCACTTGTGTATTAATATCTATAACACTTAAAATGCACATAAACGAAAAGGCATAATGTAGATGGAGTAAAATCACTATCTATTTCAAGCCCGTTAACGTTGCCAACCACGGGGAATGCTTGTGGGAAATGGTATTTCGTCTGGCCTATTTTACATTTCCACATTCTGATTGTGCAGCGACTGTAAATCTATCCGGCCGAGTACTTAATCGGTAGCGCAAACCAACGTCCTCACAGGAGCAAATTGGCTCCTCTCTCCGCCAATGCCAATATTAACGGGCGAATTTTAACCGTTATGGTAGTTTGTTGGAGTATAAACTATATCCACACCTCGTCTTTAAAAACAAACTGTGCAAAGAGTACTTTGAAATACAAGCTTTAGTAACAAACTACAACGGTTCCTAAAACGTAAACGGAAAACACAAGCATATCGAGCAGAACTAATCAAATCAGTAATTCATTCGTGTGCTATCATTAGAAACCCATGTTACGCTTCTGAATCCTTTTGTACAGAATTTTGTATTTTTGGTGTTCCAATGTGCATTGCTCACTTCATCATTTTATATTCAAAAAGTTCTATTGAAAGTAAAGCAAGGGGAGCAACGGTGCCTTGTGTGCTTATGACTGCTAATAATGATACAAATTGCAATTCGTAGAGCTCCTAAAACAGAGTGTATCTACATACTCTCCATATGCGTCTTTATACATTTAAATGAACTTTCTCTCTTAGTTCGTGATTGCAAATTATTAGTTGGCAAGCAGATATGCTGGACTATTTGTGTACAAAATTGTATTAAGTACATGTTAAAAAAGTATATTATGAGTGGTCATAGACGAATTAGTAATATAGTATAGTGGTACTCCGGAATAATGATTTACAATGATTTTTTAAACCTTAGTATTACTCTTCGTCACTAAAACTAACGTACCCTTACCTTGAGTTGTTCTTTTATGAAAAGATCGAAAATTTTACATACCATATTTGTAGCCGAATACTGTGCTTGAACTGATCCGGCTCCACTGGAGGAATCGGGTTGGAGCAGGAAACCAGTGAGGTATAAGGGATAGCTAAGACCTCTTCTGGATTTCAATGTGAACAAAATCAGGTTTCCATTCGTGTGGTTGCTGTACCAAAATACAGATTGTCTCCCATGTTATTTTTGTGATGCAGATGTTGAATACGAAGTGCAATTATTTTGCAGTGTTCATTATGATCTATTGGCAAAAAATTCTAACAGCTTGTACGTTATGTATGTCTAACCAATTTTTTGGGCACCCTCTTTAAACTGAAATCGGTATGCCTGGAAAATTGACATTTTGTGTTCAAATTATCTTCGTGTCCGCTTACATACATACGTAATAGCCTTCTTAAAAATCAGGACTAAACAAATTTACCTAGTCATAGTTATCCTTGTTTCATGCCAGTATGATTAAATACTTACTTTTGAATAGAGCCGTTCGATTTTTTTCACAATTACAAAAATTTATTTATCCAACTTATATACACGGAAGGTTTAGCATATTGTCATATAATTTTTCTTTTTGATTGGATTCGAACGTTTCTAAGTTTATTTTAAGCAAGTTGTAATCTTGGTTGGTATGAATAAGTACATAGGTAAGAAAATAAGCTATTATCTTCCGTTTAAGCTCCTCCACGGTACGAACAGGAAGTTGAGTGACCTGTAAATGATCGGGACACAGAAAATTGTCAGGCATCCAACATCTACCATTCTTTATTAATGCACTGATTACACTAGATCACTTACCCTGCATGTCTGTCTTAGGCATCCATTCCTCAATGGGTGATATGTGGTGAAAGTCTTTGCGAATCTATCTCATAAAGAAATTTTGTTAAATGTGAGGAAAATTTATAGCTAATTTAATGTCCTATTACTGAGAGTTTGTGCACCCGTACCAGCTCCACTTGTTTAAGCACCCGTAGAAAGTTTGTTCCAATAAGTTTTCTTAAATCCCCTTCTGACCACGACTTTTTTACTAACGTAGTCTATTAAAGCTGGATACTTCGATACGTCTTCCAAGCCATTTGGAACACTAGGGGAAACCGAAAAGTGAGCGAACATCAACTTTGAAATTCAAATGAAGCATTTTACATATCGTCATTTCTCTCAAACTCATGCAGTTTCTGCATCTCGAAAACTATTCGCGAACTATCAAACTTGAAAAGCGTACTTGAATTTTGATGTAAAAACTAGTTAGCTCTCTTCTTGCTTTAAAAGAGAAAAAAAACAATGAAAAAAATTGACTTACAAATTGATCCCATCAAACCCAGCACCAATTCCTACATGATCCACCCCAGCAATCTGACGAATGTGCTCGATATGTGCTATTGCATGTGAATACGTGAAACACGGAAAAGAGAAAGTAACGATTACAACTTGAAGAAGACGCATACTATTTCTATCTTAAACGCATTTTTAGAAACGCGGTGCACGTTACTACGCTTCGCGTATCAGTAAGTGAGTTTCAGGTTTTTCAGTCGTTCTTGAAATATTCGTATCCATTTATGAGTTCGTAAACGGACAGCTTTTCAAGCTTACGAACGCACAAAATATGCCTATATAAATGCCTCCAAAAAATAAGAGGCATAATATAAACTTGCGCGGAAAGTAGTGGCTAATTTCTTCCGTAAATTTGGTTTAGTGTTAAAGTACATGTGTCTTGTTCGTAATGTTGGAATGTCAACAGAAATATAGATACTGCGAAAGATGCATGTCGTTAAGGCAGTTTCGTAAAATATCAGCAGATAGATCAGGGGAGCCACTAAAAAGTCGTAGGATTTATAATTTGTAAGATTTCAGATGGAAGCTTTTGTTACGCTCTTTTGTGTACGATCCCCCATAATTTTATCCCGAACTGATTCTTTGCTTACATAAAGCTCTGAATACGAACCGAAGAGGTACATTGTACATACTAAAAAAGCATATAACTTTCTAAAGAATCTCAGAATTTTCAGGCTGAATGAACACGCGTTGGGACTTTCAACTTCTACTCCAACAACAAATAATCGTTGAAATTGGGAACTATCGAAATAGTGACACTTTAATAATTTCCACTTGATCTACTTATCACCGCAGCTTTCTCTGAAAGTATCACGTTCTTGTGTTGCTTTGCAACCTACCTATGTATAAACTTTACATTTTATGTCAAAACTATCGCTTACATTTGCTGATTTGCAATCGCAAACGACCAGAAAACTGAAGTGAAAACCTCAAAGAAAGAACAACGAGAATCAACTTAGTGGAAAACGAGTAAAATGAAGCTGATTTGCTTACCAATGACATCTTGAATGGTGGCAGTTTCGTTGCAAAGAAACAAACACGTTGTAAAAAGAGACCATAACAATTCCCTTATTGGAAGCCTAAATGGAAATAGATTACATATAACATAGATATATTTCTCTTCCGATCATAGCTCGCTGTGGCAGGTGTGCATGTGAAATTGAATTGAGAAATAAAATGTGATATTTCTTCTCATTGCTATGAGGAGCCCTATAAATTGCAGTTGCAACTTTTCAGTTGTTATCCAACATTTTTTTGCAAGTGTAGAGAACTTATTTTGTAACAATGTCTCTGTTAAGTCGAGAAGGGTGCAAACATATAGCTCATGCGGTATATGTAAAAATGCATGTTCTATAATATCTTCAAAGTGAGTAAACTCAATTCTGACGCTATTATTATTTTGCATCATGATTTTGTGACCACATCGTTCCTATTACTAAAAATGTGAAAAGTTAGTTACAATACAAAAGAAATACTCACAACTTGTTTGAGAATCTCGTCAGGCACGTTTCTTGAGTGGTTGCAGAGTGCTGAAGCGGCTGAATGGCTGAATATCACAAGGCGCTCGGGACACTGCCAATGTGTCTCGCATTGTGGGTACGCTTACGTGAGCCAAGTCGACAATCATTCCAAGCCGGTTCATTTCTAGCACCACCAACTGTATTGAAAACACACGATATTTGCTCAGTGAAAGTTGCAAATTGAAAGAGCATAGTTGCGGAACACATATCAAACTTTGTTTGACATGCCTTTAGGTTTAAAGTCAAATCTTAATGCATACGAGACTTCATTGCGGTATCTTCTTGGCAATGGCGATGCATTTCAAATTCTTACCTTTCCGAATTCTGTAAGGCCTCCTCGCTGCGGTGCATTGTTTATGTTATCGGATGCAGCAGAGTCCGCCCTAAATTTCCACATTATTGTTAAAAAGAAGCCGGATGATAATTGCCAATATAGATTAAAATGAGAATAACATTGCTTGCTTCAGTATAAAGATATCGATTCGACGTTTCAAATTGTTTGTTTCGTTGTTGTGTTAGTCCTTTGTTACGATGAAAAGTAAGGCGGGCTTTTGTTTTTGTGATGACTAAACTATGACTGCTTTTGCCATTTATATTTTCCCATGAATGTGTACACAGTATCAATTGACTGTTTCTGCTAACAGTCACAGCTTATGGCTTATACGGTTCATTCACAAAGTAGCTATGCTTGGTTTTGCCTCGCCTCCCGATAGTCCCGATGTTACGATTTTACTACTTCACGAACTCAGCAAACAAAAGTAAACCCACAAACAATAGAGACAGTCGCTCCAGTACTTTTTAAAGAAAATGGAAAGCATGTTATGGCTCTACCATCATAATCATAAATATTCTTCGCAGCCTTTGCATTGTTTAGTGGCATGGTCGTTTGAGGTCTAACCATTCGTACTCATATGTTGATTCACATGATGTACATTCCTTCACCAGGAAGTAAGATTTTGATACGGAACAACAGAACACATATTCAAGCATTCTGTACGTCTACTTCGCAATTAAATATTTTATACCAGTTCATCCTTTGGTAGTATCTTCTTTCTTACTTTCAACTTTTCCATTTGATGTCAGATGGGTGTCATGAAGTATATTGACATGTGAGCAAGAATATAAAGAGTTGTCTCATTTGTATTCACTGAGGATTTGAAAACGTTTGTTAGTTTGTTTGTTTTCGCTAAGAGGGTTGCTAATCCATTTCGCTACATTTATAAACTGGATTTATTATAAGTCATTATTTATAAACCAGTGTAAACCACAGAGTCTCTGAAACCAACTGCAAGTTTATGGAATGCAGGTATGCGAAAGCCGCAGGAGAAAGATTACAAAAGAAAGAATGACCACATCGAAAATGTTATGGTACGAGAAATTCTCTTGTGACTATGGAAATATGTTCAGTTTACATCCTTTCGGATCCAAATATCGCAACACAATACACTATTTCATTTTTTATATCGTGGAAAGGTGCAGGTACATGATGACAAATCGCGTAATAGCCTAAGGATATCCAAGTGGTTACCGTTTTCAATGGAAATGGGAGAGAATAATTCATGGGGGTTACAAATAACGGCAAAGAAATCTATTTATATTCTTCGGCAAAGATCATTCTATCTGTTTAGACTTCCGATGCTCGTCTGGTCATCTTTCCCATTACTCTTATTCATCAAATTTTTATGGCATTTGAATGCTTGATAAATGTAGTCATCAGCTACTATGACGCTGCTATTCTGTACCACGCAATAAACACGCTTGATTGATTGAATTGTCAAGGAAACGAAGGTAATCCGTAAGACAGAGAAAAAATCTTAGAACATTATTACATCGTCGTAATCGTAGTAGCCACGGTAGTATACACGAATATACTTTTCAATCAAATTACAAACTATGTTAAGTCGTGGCAGTCGTGTGTGATAGTTGTCTCTATGGCAAGCTTGTTTTCTTACACAGAATCGCGTGGTGATAGCCTGTTACTATTACTACCGATTACAAGTACCTTTTCCTATGAAAAATAGGATGTGTTCCACTCATACCAGTTCATACAGCCCACGCTTTTGTAGAATTTCTCAATATGTTGTCATTGAAAAAGGCTGAAAAAGTTTAGTGAAAACGTTGGGAAACAAAAGAATTTGTGCTAAACACTCGTCGTGGACCTTAAATGCAAACCCATCTTTCAGATGGACTGACATTATTTAACCGGTCACGCTGTCTGAAGAAAATGAGAGACATTGCTGTACGTACTTTTTTGAAAATGAAAGGGAATATGAACACGCAATTGTCTTAAAGCTTCAGTTTAATCAGGTTCCCTTGGTTAAATGTTGAGGCGAACGAATTACTGATTACATGTTTCATGCGTGCATGCGACCATGTAAAAGAAGGGAGATCATTATGATTTGAGAACTCACCAGGGAGTGTTACAATTGTGAGTGAGCGTCAGATACCGAACTCCGAGTTGATAAAACATTCGAAGCACGGCCAAACTGTTCCCGATGGCATGTCCTCCTTCCACTCCAATCAGGCTGGCTATCCTCCCCGACTGATGTGCCTCCTCCATTTCTAGAAATAAAACAAAAATGTATAAGTTTCTTCATCAAATGACAGGATATTGTACTTTAATTTGGAGTGCTTATGCTAAGCAGCTATACATGTGTAGGTAGAATGGACCCGTCGTTAAGGGGTGTACCCTTGAAAGTGTAAATTAACATCCCTAATTAATTTCAGAATGAGAAAACTGTAGTGCTTTAGGTACTCCTACAAAAGTAGATCTACTAGTTCCTAATCAAATTATAGGAAGTATGTATTCACAACCCACTTGTTACGGTGTTGCGTGGAAGAATGTGGTAAGAGGGTGTTAGAAAGTTTTCTTATAGGTATCCTTGCGAGCTCACTTTCATTGTTGAGAATTTCGCTCAATTTCGTTTAGAAAGTTATATGGCTTTGAGAAAGTCAACTGGTTACATATTATTCTTGATTTGACCCCAAAAAGAATGGGGATCGCGAATACACCGATGTGGCCGTATTTCTATCTATCGTAATTTAAATTAGTTGTACATATCTCTATTAAACGTGCGGATCTACGTTGAAATGTGAATCTTGTACATTCCGGGTAAAATACAAGAAGGAAGGATTATTGTGTAACTTCTTTGTTTACTCGAAATCAAAAGAAACAAAGTACTCTTGTCGTTTGTAGGATATGATGGATTTTTGGAAAACTGGTAATTACGTTTGCTGACGCAGTTCTACGGGGGAAGGATTTGAAGTGGTACTTGAAACACACGGGAAACGATATCATAGGAAAAATACTTAAGAAAAACAATGAATACGTAACCCAAACCCAATTTCAATTTGAAGTCTGAACATGGAAGCATAAGAGGATTATAATATAGCGAAATAAGTGCGCAATTATCGCAAACCATGCAAAAATCCATAACACATTCTGTTGTAAAAATTTAACATGGGTGTAAATAAAATTCTCTAGTTTTTTTACTCTAGTTACTTAAAGAGAAGTCATTCGAACTACTCGGCGCTAGTGAAGCTAACCAATTTTGCGAGATATCGCACATACATTTATATTAAATCGGCCAATGTTATACTATGCGGCTATCTAGGCAACGATTTCACATAATGACTTCTCGTTAATAAAAAACGCAATCCAAAATCAAAATTTCGAAGCAAAATGTATATGAGCCCGTCTCCTTGAGATACATTTTGAGCACCGTGTGTGCCAATTTTCATTACGGTCTACGGTGTAGATGACTCTTCGGTGTAATACCAGGTATGGTTGGGCAATATTTCACCAAACTGAGATACGAACTTTTCATTTTCAGGACAGTTTGACATTTGCCATTACTTTTAAAAGCTTATTCATGCAGTGAAGGTATATGAGAAAATGTGCAGAGTGCCAAATAGCGCAGCGTATGTATATTGTACAAAGTCCATGTGTGTAGTTTATTCAGTGAAAACCAGGATGGAACAAAGCAGTTTAAAACCCCTGCTTAGGAAAAGGAGGTAGGTAACATAGAACATATTTCTAGATGTTGTCATATTATTGAGAAAAAAGGGACGATGATCGTTTGGGTGAAAGAGGAGTATGTAATGCAAGCCTAAAGGCAGGTGCATATGTATAGAAATGATTCCAGAATCATCATAAAGATCATAGCTCTAAGGCTAATGGCTCAGGAAATAAGAGTTGGTTCGAACCAAAAACCACTTTTGTTTTTTTTTTCTTTCTGTCTGTCTTCATATTACAGCAGAGAAATGAAGGTGTGTGCAAAACTAGAGGGTCACGCTTTGTGTTGTCCTTTAGGAAAATACTTTTCTCATCTGCAGATAGATTGCATAATATATGAGGGCACATATGTTTATGAGCACGAAGATATATTCTTGTNCATATTACAGCAGAGAAATGAAGGTGTGTGCAAAACTAGAGGGTCACGCTTTGTGTTGTCCTTTAGGAAAATACTTTTCTCATCTGCAGATAGATTGCATAATATATGAGGGCAAATATGTTTATGAGCACGAAGATATATTCTTGTTGAATGTAGTCAGTGGAATGAACTGGATTTGCTTTTATATAACCATGGATCATTTCTAGGAGGAGGACTTTTAGCTCTATAGGCAAGGTACGCTGCATAAAGTTAATCAAATATTCATGACCTTTCATCTCTTCCCCAGGAGGTTTGACACACACTCCGTCAAAATGGTTTGGTCTCTAGCTTAAAAGGATTTCCCTTTTTCCACTACAGAAAATCGCTACTTCAAATACTGCCTGTAGCCCCAGCGGATACACACATCCAATGTGTACCAAAGACAAACAGGCATCGTCTATGGGGCCTTTTGGTTATTATGAAGCTCCGAAAAGTTGATTCTCGCCCATAAAGCCTAGAAGATGCCATGCAAAAATATAAAGGGTACCTACTCCTTTCTGTTCCCAATGAAATTGGACATGGTAAAATAAATGGGTACACAGCTTATTCCATGGGAACCTGGGCGCTGGACGGGTGGAGCTTAATCAATGGAGCTGCTTTGAAACACATAGGGTTAGGCTCCACGTTCCCAGGAAAGTCTAAAATGTTTTCGGTTTAATTCTAAGTTCACGATAAAATCAGCAACTACAAAGATGGAAAAGTGCAGCATTATTCATCTTCCGGATTTATTATGCATATATGTGTCTGAAATATCTATCAAGACGATGACCGTAAAAATGAAAGCTTGGTGGAAGGCTATACCTGCATGTCTATGAGC
>VICI01003974.1:0-11927 GCA_019593645.1 Akabosia matsudoensis
ACAGACGGACAGACAGACGGACAGACAGACAAACTCATCGATATCATTACTTGCTGAACATAGTTCAGCTACGTAATAATTAATGTTCGTTTAAAATATGGTGCATTAATTTTTTTTTTCCAAATGCCACCCAGCACTGTAACCATTTAAAGCGACTGCTCATTTTCAAGGTTTAGACATTACCTAACTTCAAACTTGACATATTCGCACATGCCGCACATGTTACTATTTTCTTTTCCGAGCTGTGTTGTTTTTGTTCAGCCCACCTTTCAAAAGAGTGTCAAGTATAGTAATTATAATGTAATCATTAAGATAACATCGGCTAAAACAAATTGCTCTATTCTACCAGCTATTTTAGTATTTGTGTAGTTATATTTGTCAGTAAAACGGCATACCATTTGTTACACAATCATGACCGTGATGATTTTTTGACGAAGATGTTCACCTCACCTGTCGCCACTTCTCATAACGTTTAAGTCAACTTCACGACCGCCGACCACAGGAATTTAATTATGTCTGGTAATCAATTTAGATTCATTGATTTTTGGCAAGCATAACTTGATGCTGTAGCAAATCAAACTGTTTGCTCCATAGAAGCGCCATAATTTCCTGTAAAATATTTGATCTGTCTCGCCTTTGAGTTGGAAAACGCGAGCAAACCGTTTAAACATTTTCCATGTTGGTTCACAAATTGAACTTGCACATTTCTCTCTGAGACTTTCAAACGAGATCGAATCTGCTGTTTACATCTCCTCTCTATAAATCTGTTACGATGCAAATCTCTCGCGCTCACGTCAAAAACTACATCACGCTAAATTTACGATCAACAAACGGAATGACGCGCTTAGCGCCCCTTCATATATAAATTTTTAATGTTTTCAAAATAAATAACAATCCGCAAACCAGCCAATTATAGCAGAGCTGTTAATACAGGCTCTCTCCTATCATAGTTAGTCTGTAGGAGAAATTTTTGTTTATTATAGGCTAAGATATTCAAACCAAACCACAAAACGTCCTTGTCCACAAACCAAACGATGCTTTCCTTATTGTCCGAATAAGCAATGAATGCAACTGTTCAATCGCTTAAAATATAACTTCCTTCCTGTTACAGCCTATCTGATCGCAAGATTTTGCTTGCTATAGCCCTGGCTGTAATAGAGCGCCTTAAGGTAAATGAAGTACATTGCCCAACTACTGTGATTGAACATAAAATAAGCGTGTTCATATGCAGAAAAAATGTTGTTACCGGAAAATCCGAAACATGCGTAATTCCCAAAAGGCAAAACGTCAACGATAGTAAAAGCAAGATAGACTGTCCAAGAAGTCTAAATGCTTGATAAACTTATGATCCAGCAAAAAACGACCATCTCACCAGAATTCTATTTTCTTTCGATGAACTCTTGAAAAAATGCACTGCTCGACTCATAAAAACGTGTTCAGGCACTCCGCAAGAAATCCATATCCTCCCTCGCACTCAACAAACCGAGAAACCAACCGGTGTAAACTATAATGACGTTGTCACAAATGAACTAGAGAATATTCGTATGCAAGATCTGCTACATCTACGCAGCAATACTTTTCATTTTCACAAATGTCGATGTTGAACATGTTTTTCTCACTTTTTTCCCTCAAAATCAGCTATTTTTAACCGTCATTTGTATTGGGAACTCTGAGAACATGTTTATTGCAAAAAAAAGAAAAAAAAAACCTATCGTAAAAAAGATTTCCTACTTGTTTTCAGACTGATCATGGTGTCTTGCTTCGTTTGAACCTTATGTAAACACTGCTTTAAACGTGATGGTTAAGTTAAATAAACGCCTCGAAAGATCTGATTTGCATCTTGTTTCAAATAAACTTTTTCTCGTAAAGTCTCAAATGCTGAATCTAAAGGGGGTGTTCCAAATGAATGTGTAATGTAGCAGAAAAAAGGCATTGGGAATCGTTTACGAATTCCTTTTACGTTTTTTTACTTTTTTTCTTTAAAAAATCCGTGATTTCCGTGAATCTATGTAAAAGCGTATTTTTGGAGTTATCTTATTAGTGCAGTGGTACACTTCTCAAGGAACGTATTTTGTTTGGACAGTGGAGCATTTCAACGCATACCTACTGCAAATCGGTAACGAAAAATGAGCTTTCCATATCTTCATGTCGTCTCCTTTGTTTTTTCTCTTGAGTTGTCGCCAGATCCTCTGACGGTTAACTTGTTGCCAACAAAGCCAGCACAAATTGCTCTTGTGTAATCGCATGGTTTTTTTCAGCGAAAATATCGTTTTGGGTTAAGTGCACTGATAAGTTGGCCGTGCAAACGCATTTATAATTTTCTGAACTGTGAGTGCTGTCGTATTTTCTTGCAAGGAAAATATTGGAATCTTCATTTTTCACATTTTTTACGCAAAGCTGGCTATTTAAAGCTAACTTTCTTCTAGACTATCTGCCAACATGGTGAATAATGAGAGTAGTGTTGATATCGGTCAAATTGACATTTCCACAACGGAACCCCAACATCGCTGTCCAATCTGCCAAAAACCTGCAGACAAACGATGCTCTGCCTGCCAAAGTGTTTCTTACTGCTCTGCCGATCACCAAAAGCGGGATTGGAAAGCTCACAAATCAAGCTGTCGTTGTTACACTGTCAAACGGAATGAATCGTATGGAAGATTTCTGGTTGCAACCAGGGACATTCCTCAAGGGACCATTGTACTTAGCGATGAGCCTATAGTTGTCGGTCCAAAACGATGCACTCTCCCGGTGTGTCTTGGCTGTCATAAGCCTCTCCAAGATGGGTGTCATCGCTGTTCAAAATGCACTTATCCAATGTGTGCGGAAGAATGCGAAAAGGTATTTTCAAAATATTTCCATAACTGACATGCAATTTGTCTTTTCAATAAATTTTGTACAGAAAACTAAAAAACTCAAAGCATATTCGCAGAATAAAATTGTCAATTCCAGGCACCCATTCATGCCGAAAATGAATGCGTTATATTTCAACGCGCAACTCATCCTGTGGGCTCGAGAATTTCCAACTTTGACTCATTCTGCCCTGCATACGAGTGCATCACCCCGTTGCGATGCCTCCTGCTCAGAGAGCGGAACCCGTCTAAGTGGGAAAAGCTAACAAGCATGGAACACCACAACGAGTTGCGAAAAAGCGTTCCCGGCTTGTGGAATCGGAACTGTGTAAACGTAGTCAAACTGCTCCACGAATGGTACAAAATGAAGGATGAGTTTGACGAAGACACAATTCATTCTGTTATAGGCTATGTCGACGTCAACAGCTTTGAGATAAAATTTAGGGATGTCACGTAAGTAGAAATGTTGTCGTTTGCATCATGTTTTCCAAACCATTTCTTTAAAAGCTGTTACATGACACTTTTTTGTGCTCCTCATTACATAAATTAGATTTTGCGGGCTTTACCGGGAGTCAGCGCTGATGTGTCATGACTGCGTTCCAAACACGCACAACGCCATCACAATTACCAACGAGCATAAAATGATCGTGAGAGCTTCCATTCCAATTAAAAAAGGAGAAATGATCACAACTTCATATGCAAGGCAATTAGGGGGAACGATAGAGCGTCGCAGCTTTCTTAAGGAAACAAAATACTTTGACTGCTTCTGTCAAAGATGCCAAGATCGTACAGAATTTTCTACTTTTATGTCGGCTGTCAAGTGTACGGAGTGTAGTACAGGTTACATGTTGCCAAAAGATCCACTGGGAGTTAAATCTACTGATTGGCTATGTAGAAATGTTTATGACAATGATCGCAATGACGCTGTTGCCAGCAAGTCAACGTCGAATGGAGCTGGAAATAGTCATTGTGCAAAAACGTTGAAATCTGAACAGATAAAAAATATTCTCAGAAAAGCTTCAAACGAGATTGAAGAAGTAACTCAGAGTACATCAGGATCTCAAATTTCCAGGCTGGAACGTGTGTTGAAAAAGTATAGCGGGAAGGTGCTCCATCCTAATCACCACATCTTGCTTGGTGTAATTAAAGACCTAAATTATTTGTATGCGGGAAGCTTGCTTCCAAAAGATGACGATAATGAGAACAAGGAAGTACTGATTATGGATCGGCTGATGAGGGCAAAGTCTTTGTGCTTGCAAATGCTGGGTGTGTTGGACATGATTGATCCGGGTCTGAGCAGACTGAGAGGTACAATTCGATGCAAGTAATCTGCATGATGCACAATTTGCTTTAAAAGCATTAATAATTCTTTACATTTGCAGGGGTAACGTTGTACCAAATGTCTAAATGCGACTATCAAATCTCCAAAATGAAATTTCAAGCGAATGAGTTGAGCAAGGAAGACTTTCAGAGCTCCATTAATGGCATATTAGCTTATTTGAAAACCTGCCGTGAGATAATGGAGCTGGACAACATGATTGTGCCAAACTCACATGTGTACTGCGGCATTGTGGACTACATTGTGGCTCTTAATGATGCCTTGGACGCGATTGCGTGAATGTCATCTGAATGAAGCTTACTGAATTCATATTGGCCAGATATTATTTCATGTATATACCTAAATGTTCAAATAAACATGCTGCGACAAGTTTTTTTCGAATTTTTCTCATTTTTTAATTTTTTGTAAAAAAGAAAACTCTTAACTTAACTAGCATAAAAACTTTAATTATCTAAATTATTGGGGGGCTTGGCGAGCTGGAGTGTTTTCATCGTAGTTTTCGTCGTAGTAGTAGTAGTCATCGTTAGCCTTATCTCCAGCTGCTGGCTTAGCTGTAGTGGTGGTTGTGGGAGGCCTGAAATTTTGAACAAGGAAAGGGATTAGCATATGAAATTTTGAAATGAACCGGAAAGTAAAAATTCTCGCTTATTTAGTTTACCTGGTTGGGGCGGCTGTGGTTGTCTGTTGGACTCGTTGTCCTTGTCTTCCCGGAGATTGGGCTTGCTGTTGTACTTGCTGCTGTTGAGCATGGTTTTGCTGTTGTTGAGATTGCTGTTGAGCAGCAGGCCTGATGCGGTCCCTGGAGGAGACTTGTTGAACACGGTTGTTGTTCACTTGAGATGGAGCAGATTGAACTTCTGGGCGTGGGGTTTGTGGAACCTTCTTACGAAGAGTAGGCTTGCTAGTTCCCTTCTTGTTGTTGTTGTATTGTCCGTCATGTCCCAAAAGGAGCTCGCTCTTCTTAAGACCCTTCAAGTCATCTCCGTAGTAGTTTTCACATCCATCAACACCCTCTGGGTCTTCGCATTGACCGCTGTATTCATCGGCTCCGATCTTGTAAACAGTTCCAATGGGGCATCCATACTCACGTGGGTTTCCGTCCAAGCAGACATAGTATTTCCTGCAGTCTTCTGGATGAGCGTGACGGGAGAAAGTTCCTGGGTTGGGGTTATTCTTGGCACTTGGGCACTGGAATCCTCCTTGGCTTTCTGTTGATTAATTATAATTTTAAAATTAAAATGCTGCAAAAAGTTGAATGAACGTTGTATGCATGTTGACTTTTACTCACCGTTAATCTTGCAGTCAGGGACTTGATCAGCCCACATGCAAACACGAGCGTTGGCATCATAAGCCAATCCTGGAGCGCAAGTGTACCTGGAAGCCTCACCGTTCCAGCAG
The DNA here is from genome assembly GCA_019593645.1 of Akabosia matsudoensis. Classification (NCBI taxonomy): domain Eukaryota; kingdom Metazoa; phylum Arthropoda; class Collembola; order Entomobryomorpha; family Paronellidae; genus Akabosia; species Akabosia matsudoensis. Next base: position 5,587 of record VICI01003974.1, read on the forward strand.
CTCCAGAAAGTATCGCATCTCGTTTCATCAGGGAAGATACCGTAAAGACGGGGACAGTTTGGAGTGGAAATGGCTGGCTCCAAATCCCCACGATCTCCACAGTCAACATTGTGAAGGTAATCACAATTTTCAGTCAAGAACTTGGAGTCGCTGGATTCAAAAGCTAACCCATTGCCACAAGTCTTCAGCTCTGCAGCGTTGTTTTCACACTTCCAGTACTTGTCACAGGAGCGAGCATGTGGGTAAAATCCATACTCATGCGGACATTTGAATGACTCCTGAGCAAACACTATTGGAACAAAATAAAAATAAAAAATCCATTAAACTTCATCGTTAAAAGCGCGTACCATGACCCCTTGTTCATACACAACTTCATGTTCTATTAACACATAGTTCAAGTTGAAGAATTCAAGTTTTTTTTATTGGTGTCTGTAAAATGAACTTTTACAAACGTGCTAGCACTGTTTCGCAACTTTATGCAAAATTGTGTTTCGCAAAAGCACGAAAACTAATTCATCAACTATTCTTGTCCTTTTTGATTACATTCGTACTCACATGATATGACCCAATGCAGATTGATCATCGTTAAGCTAACGACCACCATCACTGGCGAATTATATTAATCATGATTCTTAATATGAACATTTTTTCCGCATAAGGTAAGAAAAACATTGTTTTTGGGACTCCCTAGCCCCATGATTTCGCTGTCTGTAACAAAGTCATTACACAAATATCCAAAGGGCAACTCCCTATAATTGTTCTAACAACTGTAATACAACCTATGATTTTTTCAAACTCTTGTTACATCTTCTTTTTCCAAGAGTGACTATAAATATAACAGATTACCTACTTAGTCATGAACGTGATCATGTTTCATTATAATAATCGTGATAGCTCCTTTTATGGAACTCTTTTAATGATATGACAATAAACCGGTGCATCTACTGCATTCTGAGTACCTATACAAGAATCATCAAAATGACAACTGTTCCCTCCTCAAGATTTCGAAACGTTCCTTTCTTTGTTAGCTGTGCTTTTTCATGGTGGTGGTCCATTCTGTAATATGGAGTTCACATGCAAAAGGTTTTTTTTGTAGGGATCGTGTTTTTGCATTGTTCAGGAATTCAGAGAGTTACTCATGCATGTGCGAATTTGAGTCACGACAAATCGTCTGCGCAATCCAAACCGGAGCCCATTTAAAGGGGCAGGGCCATAACCCAAAACGACTTGCGTTGGCAATCAAAATCAGTGCAGTAAGGAGTTGCTCATAAAGGGACCATTTTTTTCTTTGGACTATATAACCGCACAAACCAACAAAGAAAAAAAGGGAATTGAGAAGAAAAATTGTGTAACTATCTCTGCCCATACAATATTGGCTCATCATCTTTATTCAGCGCGCATATTCTCGCTTGTGTGGGCATTCTACTTTTTATTGAGGGAACAAATTGGGAAAACCATTGAACCAATTTATTAGGCTGACGAGAAGTTATATGAGCTATGCAGCCTTTTTAACCTATTTCCTTCTCAAGTAGACGGACGACCGTAGAGACAAAAGAAATCTGACTGGTACCTGATTCTTCAATCAAATAAGCGAACGTACGTTTATCACCAGGAACAATAGTTGCAAATGAAAAGAAGAAAATATCAGTTCTAATTAGCTACAAGCACTTCAATACTGATATGATACGTATGATGAATTGGCGAATGAATGACTCAGGTTAACAACATGCATCTACGTGTGAGTTAATTTTTCCTTGCGCTTAGAACGACCACAGGATTCCCCCGCACAGGTGGTGGCTATGATTTCATAATCCTTCTTTTCATGCATATCAATCAATTGAAGTTTAGACAGTCGGAAACTAATTATCAACCGCTTGTGTGTTTTTTTTATCATTTGAAACAAAAGATGGAATGACAAAGTTATGCTTGAAAAATACCCATTAACGAACATGCCACATCGGTGGTAGCACCCTTTTGTTATTGTCACTACGAATCCTCCGTCGAATATTTATGCCACATTCTTTAGAAAATCACGGATAAACTTTAACATGATCCGTTTTTCATTACTTCGATTATTCCTTTATGAAAGTGCATTATTGTTTAAAAGCCAATATAATGGAAAAATGTTTATAATCATGACATAAAATATTCATAGGATGTGATAAACGCAATAAACCCTCAAGTGCTCAGAATTCCTTTTAATAAACTGCAGCAGTCACATTCAATGAGTGGATGTGATTCTTTTTACGTAAACAACTTGCCGTCATCCTCGAATCCTCCCTTCTGTTGGTACCTGTGAAATTACAGGTAACACTTTCCTATTCACTCTCATTTCAAATAGTTTGAAATGTATACATTGTTATTTTGGAGCTGAGTTTGTGATTGCTCTCAAGACGAATTAGGCTAACACGGAAGAGCGCATTTTTTCATCATCTTTAAGTGTGATGTGTTTAACGAATCAGAACATTGCTCGAAAGATGACAAAAAAGGGCGAGGCTGATGGGTTGTCTTGCAGTGAGTCGGAAAATATGGCAGAAGAAAAGATGATGGTTTTCTGTTGCTCGGTACAAATTTTAACTGGGATTCACGTTTCAGGATTGATAACCTGGGACTTTAATACGGGCGATGAATTTTAATAATAGTTCGGAAAATTAATGTGTCATGTGAGCTTTTGTCGCAATCACAATCAGTTGTGCTTGTTTAATATGCAGGAGAGTTGGTGACGAGTATGATATGTATAGAATCTGTTTGTCATTGAGTGCAATTTTATTATATAAGAGGTTTATTACATGAGCTACGGAAGTATAAACACAATAATAGTTTCAGGCATGTAGCCTGTTCATGTTTCCGAAGATATCCCGCTGACTTTAACAGAGAAAGTGATTTTTATAGTGGATAACTGTTGGTTTCATTAATTTATCTTAAGCTGCTGTCGTTTTAAAACTAATTTCTGTGTATTTTCTGTATCAGAGGCAGAAAAACGACAAAACAAGATAGGATTTATTTTTCTAGATATTTAAAACTACTCACGATTCAAAAAGCTAAGCCGATTGGAATGATGCTGGTCGTGAATATTTATGGTTATTTTTGTATTTCACGCGAATACCATTATTGAGAAGGATAATTATTGCATAACCCTTGCAGTTTTCTATGCACTTTTCAAACGAACATTGAAAGTATGCTCTTTGTACGTTTTTTTCAGTCTGAGAACGAAATATGAATTATGTGGGTTTCGTATTATAATCTATTAATTAACTAGACATGAATGTGCCAATAATCCACAAATCTGCATGAAATTATATTTTTTGGGAGAGTGACTTCAAGCTTGTAACATAGTTTTATCGGTAGCGCCTCAACCTTTACTTTTCCAATTTTCAACCTTTTGTCATAACTAACGTACAGTTTTGACGAGTAGGTTATGAAACTCATTTACAGAAGCCTTTGAATAAATAGCGTCGATTAAAATTCAAACAGGTGCATTATCATTATCATAAATCATCAATTATGCACCAACCAGCCACAAAAACAATTATTAACTGCTTTTAATCACACATTATTTGTCGTTTTCATAAAGTTGCTTTAGGAAACTTGTATGTGGACGACTCTCCTGTAGGAATACAAAATAGTAATTAACATTGTTATTTCATATTTAAAGTGAATTCTCCTACTAGTCAATCAGTAAGTCATAAGTTGCAAAAAAACGATCTATTTAAATGATGATGCCAGTGGTGAAGGGGGTTAAATGTTCGCGTGCAAAGAACACGACTTTTCGTATATTGCACGTGCCTCTTTCTACGCAATGCGCACACGACACTTTTGAAGATGCTTAAGCGTAAACGCAACTGTTGCACACACGTCATTACTCTACCCATACATGATAACCACACAATAGAAGAACAATAGAACATGAATGCAATGTCTGGCCGGCAAATAAACGCATTTTTTCAGACTGTTGTAGCAAGCTCGTGGATGCGGCTGTGACATAATCTTATTTCCCTTACATGGATAGAAACATACTTCTGCAGGCAGACGAACTGCAATATTCAGTTCATAAAATGTGACCGGATAGTGAAAAAAACATGAATGAACGAAATAATAACATGAAGAACCAATATGATTACCTAATACGAAAAACTGTTCGAGGATCATGACATGATATCATTATAACAAGTTCTTATTTTTCGATTAACCACGACATAAAATGGGCAGATACCTACAAGGACTTCACCACTTCCATGTTCCCTGTGGTTCTTTAAAAAAAAGTTAACCTAGTTGGGTGGTGACTCAATTTTAGGAACTAGTCGATATTCAAAAGACTCGATCCTCGAATGGGCATAAGCAAGCGCCACGAACTTACTTGTCGATTGTTGATGCAAGAACAAATATTACTTTAATGAAGCAGTTAATTAATACTGCATCGTAAGCTAAGTACGTGTTTATTACATACGAAAGCATCCTGGGAGAAACATAATAGTTTTTGCTTATCTGTCCAGATCTTATCAGATCTAAACTTAAATATGGACGTGAATTTTTCAAAGCGTGTTGCATTTCACGCAGTTTTGAAGACGTAGGCTGGGTCATAATAAATCATGAATTTTGTTCACAGAAATGTATTCATCTATGTAGATCTTTAAATCGGATAAGAATCGTACGAACAAGCCATTCATCATTTCTTCATTAGTATCGCTACGTCTACCGTAAAACTGTAGTTACTCAATGGACGTGGGAGATGTACGCACAAAATCGCAAGTGAAAGTAAATCGTACGAGCATGCCATTCATCATTTCTTCATTAGTATCGCTACGTCTACCGTAAAACTGTAGTTACTCAATGGACGTGGGAGATGTACGCACAAAATCGCAAGTGAAAGTAAAAGTTTTTTTTTTCTCAAAAAGCTAGCGGTCATATTTTATTATCATTATAGCCTTCTCGTGATATAATGTTATGCTGCATTGATGCACGTATGTTTGTTTTTATTCTGATAATGAATGAGTATACCTGCATCCTTCGTATCACCGGCAAAAAAATAAGATTGCAGCGGACCCACACATTTTGATTCATTAACCCATTCACTTTTGTTTCGATCCTAAGACTTAATTTACTGTGTTTGCTTGGAAGCGGAGTACGCATCCCAAGTCCTAATGAACGGTAGATGTCTTGGATGAAAAATGCATGCAACAATTTTGTACAGTACAATACACATGCATAACTATTCATCAGACATGGGTCATGAAAGGATGGAGATGTCGCCCGGACAGTCTCTGCAGAGTGAACTCAGAGAGGGCCTTGAAATTACATTCAACTTGGGGATTAACTCACAAATTGTGAAGTGTGGTACATCCGTGATGACATCTGGGTACATGATAAAAATAACCGCTGTATCCATTTCTATCTTTTTTCAAACAATGAATCCGGACAAGCGCTATAAACTTGGGCTATTTTAACCAGGCATTTCCTAACCCTACCCCAATATACACCAAATGTGAATATTTTTAATCTAAGAAGTCTCATAATGAATTAGCTACAGCAAGACAATTTCACGAAAATGCGTTAAATTGGGCCGTGCTCTTGGTACAAAACATACAAAAGCTTTCGTTTCAGTTTCTGCTAATGAGCCGCGTGTTCTAAGTACATACCCTTGGGATGGATATTTTTGGTAAGCACGATTTGAGGGAAAGCTTTATAAATTAAGCTTTTGTCTAAAACATGATACAATTTTTTTACTATGAGGGTCGGCCACAAAACACAGTCATGACATTGGCAGGGGATTTTGTTTCAGAATTCCAAACAACAAGGATCTTCCTATCGTTAAGCTGTACTTTGTAAATAAAACGTAGTTTTTCACATACATTTCGTTTATGTAATTTCAAAGATTTTCTTGGTGAGGGCGAATGACACAAGACGTCTGCACTAAAAACGTGTTCGATCCACACCCGTACTTGTGGGAAAGGAAAATCCTGAAGTGTATGAAGTCAAAATAAACTTATGTAATTGAAGTTGGTGGGATTATGGTAAACAGAGGTGCGTGCTGACAGAAATGCAATTTCAGAGGAGTTTTTGTAATTTACCCTTGAGAAGATCCCATTCTCACAGAAGCGCATTGACTTTGCATCAGTGCAAAAAATGTATCACGAATTAGTTTATTCAATACCATTAAGAAAATGCAACACTGGTTTGAAACTGGATTTGGATATTTAATTTCCCACCAAATTGCAAAGAGCTGCTGTCTGTTACACTTAATTAGAGCTTCACGCATCGTGCTCTCGAGTAGTATTACGCTACAAAACATGAGACGCGAAAAATACCTGTACCGTTTTCATTTTGATTGGGAAACAGGAATG
>VICI01003975.1:0-11926 GCA_019593645.1 Akabosia matsudoensis
TGGTAGTTTTTTCATTAAAATGCGAATAACTTTTTATGTCTGTGTTACCACCGCGTCTTTCCTCCTCTATTTTCACTACGTGATCATTACAGTCCACAATATAGTCATATGAAGTCAAAACTCGTAAAAGGATGGAATTATATGAAAATGTGACACTCTGTGTGGTGGGGTTTACAAAGTGAACCTAATAATAAAGGCATATACTGAAATTGATCTAACAGATTCCGGTCGGGTATTTTATATATCTCGTTTTATTTTTGCTCGGTTGCGATAAAAGACCGTTGTTTAATAAGAAAATATTAGTAAAGCACAATGCGTTTTGTAAAATAACAAATTTTACCCTTTACTAAGCTTGGACTTCAGTATGAATCACAAAAGTATATGAAAACAGAGGGAAATATTTTTCAGCCCCGAGCGTCCATTCATTCATTTCAATACATATGAGTTAGAGCTATGACACGGTTTTCTGTCTTCATTATTGTTTATTATTTCGACAAACAGCGCATCGTATGCATACACAACTCGTATACTTTACAGTTCACAGAGTTCGCTTCTAGAATAGAGCCCAACAAGAATTCTTATTTTATTTGCATTATACGGACTGGAAGTGGAGAGGAAATGCCATGAAGTTTTTTCTCCCTACCAAACGAAATGAAAGGACTATGGAACGAGACAACTTTCTTTTATTCCTGCCTATTCTTATTACACGCTCCCATTTTGATGTGATGATAAAAGGAGGGCAGTAAAAATGGAACCAAAAATTATAACCACAATAAAACCGCATTTTACGTACTTTTTTTGTGTTGTATGTCACTCACTTCAGTTCTTTATTTTCCCCTCTTATTTTCCATTTCTTTTATTACAACATTGAAAACGTTTCATTTCATTTTCTCCTTTTTAAAATAACATTTTACGTACTTTTTTTTGTGTTGTATGTCACTCACTTCAGTTCTTTATTTTCCCCTCTTATTTTCCATTTCTTTTATTACAACATTGAAAACGTTTCATTTCATTTTCTCCTTTTTAAAATACGCTTACCACTTTTAAACTTAACTTGTTCTATGTGACATAATCAAAACCAGACGTATACACGTAAATTTAAGCGTAAGCAAGACCATATGTTTGTTATCTTGGATCTCTGATAGGTTTTTAAGGCGAGCAAACGAAAACAAAAATAACTCCCAAATATTTACATGCAACCTTTCAAAATGCACTATAAACTAAACTGTATATAAATTCACATGTAGGTAAATTTTCATGGTAGCTCCACCGTGTCAATAAAATCCCAATACCACCGCGTAGAATCATTCACTAATTTTTTACATAAATGCCTTGGTTTTAAATGTTTCTACGTTGAGTAAAAGTTGAAATATAAACTGATTGAATGAATACTTCTTTCATATGGTTGGTTACAGCACATTCTGTCGAAATGACTACAGTACCACAGACAAAAAAAACCAGACTCTTTTCAAAAAGTTCTTTTCAACAGTTTCTTTGTTCTTTTCTTTCTCTCTGTCATTCTCGAAGTCTTTCCTGCTCTTAATTATTCCCATCTGCCTTTTTTTCTGTAAAACTATGACAAAGTATGCTGGGTAAAGGGAAAATGCACAGCGGTCCATACTTGAATGCTAAAAGTCCTAAAACTGTATATCTAAAAATATTTGTCCTTTTTCTTTGTATAATTCGTTTTCCCAATGACAATATATAAATTTTTTACACGACCACTTTTTCTTTTCATCCTTCGGATTCCGCTGGTATTTTCCGTGGTAGTTGGTTGGCAATATTAGTGAATACAACAGTTGTTGTGTTTGTGAAAGACACTTTTCACTGCCACTAATGCTGCTCGATACCATACGCCGTGCATTGAGAAAAAAGGGGAAGTGAAAGGAACTAGTGAAAATTCTTTTCTATTGCCCTCTTTTTTCGCTTATACATATTACGACGTTTACTTTTAGTCTCTTTTTTCCACACGAAAACTTTGACAATTGCTTCATGCTAATTTCCTTGTCATGACTTTTGCCTCGCTCATTCGCACCCACAGAGTTTTCTGCTGATTTTTAATTAAATCTCAGCCCTTCTCTCCTATTTTCCCGTATTCCTTCATCTTGTGAAGAAAAAAGTTTCTCATACATAACATCATTCACTTCCCCTTTTCTTGTTCACTTTTTAAAATGCGCTTTCACTTCCTTTTTCAACGTTTACGCTGGTATAAGGGCAAACAAACATATATAGCTTAACTATAACTATTTGTGCAGATCTATTTGAGGAAATTCATTCTATGCCACTGTTTTTTTTTTTGGATTTTTACTGTATACACCATCAAACTGGATGATGATCACGATGATGGTCGAGAGTGAGAAAAATAGTTTTTCATACTTTTAAAGCAGACATGAAAAACAGCTACTAACAGAATAAAAAGCAAGCTTTTGTTGAAAATTCCTTTTTTTTTGGACTTTTTCTGAAAAGAAATAACTAACGAATCTTAATTTTGCTCAGAGGATGGTGGTTGATGCTTTGGCGGTTCCAAAATAACAATCCATTTGGACCATTCAAGCGCTAAAAGTATGTACATGACATAATGATGAAAGTGGTAGTGTAAAATATATTATTAAAAAGGAAAGAAAAGTGTGCAGAATGGGAAACAGGAATACATACTTTTTTCCACTATTGCTCTCACTTCATAATCTGCTGTTTTTTCTTAGCATTTTTAGACATGAAAGAAAAAAACTTCGATTCGGGAATGGTACTATTAAAGAAAACAAGGAAAAAAGGTGTTATTAAACTACGTTTGAAACGATTTTAGATGGATGACGAATACTTGAGTCGACAAAGGAACTTTTTTTGATGCTGTCAAAGTTTTTCCCGTCATTATAATATGCCTCAAACATGAAAAAAGTGCAAAATGGAAGGGTTTCATGCTGATGATGATGGTGAGAGCAAGAGCTAGTAAAAAAGGGGAAAATATCCGTCATGTGATCAAAACTTCACACATAAAAGTGCAAACATCCTCCTCTGCTCCTTTTTTGTTTACTTCCTCCCCCTTTCCTCGTTCACTGCTATAATTAATTGCTCTTAATTAAAGATTTTTGTGTGCCTGCGGGAGAGACTACCACTGATGGTGTGAGACTCCCTTGGTTGAATTTGGTTGGAAAAAACTGTCATTATCAGCACATGGGGCTTATTGTAAAAATAAAAGTTTTTTGTTCTCTTTTTAAATTTTTCTTCATTTACTCGCTTCAACGTTTTTTTCTCGGCATGATAGAGACGCAGGGAAAAACAGGATGCGATGATGCTTACTTTGCATTATTTTTTGGGATTGAAACACACCCGGCGCAGAAAATGAAAGAACAATAGAATTTTTAAAACGAATATAAAATTACCTTGCTCGCGTGACGATCCTCAACGGAAGCTAAGGCTGTTTTGTTAATGGTCGTGTAACACATTGAACCATGTAATTCATTCATGCCATTGGGTTGTCGTCCAGATTGAAATGGTTGAGCAGTAGTGCAGACACCGTGTCCAGGATGTACGGCATCATGAAATAGGAACGAAGCAAAATCAACGGCATTATTAATCTTTTTTTTCATGTCATGTTTTCATTATTAAATAAAAAGAGAGTTAGAGAAAAACATTGTAGAATGTGTGGAAATGTTAATTGTTTTCAGGCTGATTTTTTATGACTAGTATATGTATCTTGTGTGTCACTCAGAGATTAGGAAGGAAGCTTTTATACAAAATTGAAACGAATTATTTGTGTATGAAATCCTTCAAGGGATGAATTGCATGTAACTTACCGCTGACATAACGTATCATGTTACTATATCGGTAACAATTGAAAACAATCCAACAGAACTTCAATGCAAAATCGATCTAATTGCTGGGGACTGAACTCGTTTTCATGTATTCCTATGAATATCGCCTGCAATTGGCATTAGGTAACACATGACATGTTGTTGCGAATCCAATTACAACTATGCAAACAGGCTGTTTCAGATACAGAACTAATAGCTAGTTTGAGTAAGAGCAATTAAGACTATCACAGACTACCTATGATGGAAGTAATTTTTTACGCTGATTTATTGTACTTTTATTCAATTTCAAGCTTTCGAGCAAGCAAGCCTGACGAAGCATTGCAATGAGGTGCTGAATAAATTGATTGATTATCTCACCAGGTGGTCTCGGGAAATCACACAGCTTTCATACCGTTTAACTAGATAACAAAAACATAATGTGTACCAATTCCTTGAAAGTTGTCTGTCTAAAGTAGTTGCTTTTTCCATGAAAATTATCCCACGTTTTATTTTTTTTTCACATTCCCCTCCCTCTTACTTACTTGGGTTTATCATATTTTCAGGTTACATGAGCCGATGCTAATCGATTATAAAATTTACATGATGTTATGAGCTATAATTGCGACACCGCATCATGACATCGTCTAGTTGTTTCAGAACCCTGTTGTTAAATTTAAGCTTAAAAAGTTGGTTGGATTGGTAGGGATAAATTTCAAAAATGCTTTCGAACTAGTTTGCAGGTAAATGGTCTACTGCAACGTAGACCCAAAGTGCAGTTAGAGCTGAAAAAAAACCGATGGTACTGTTTTGTTATGGCAACCTTCGCGCTGTGCGGATGGAACTTAATCAATGTAGTTTCTTTCGATTAGTTAGGCTCCAACTCCTCAGTTTGCTTGTAATATCTCTAAGAATAACTTATATCAGCTTCAGCTTTCACTACTAGTACAGAAGCCTACAATAAAAATTAAGATAAGTATCCCATCGTTAGGTTCACATTTTTGAGCTTCTTGCAAAGAGTAAAAAATGTGCTAGTGGAAAAAAACTATGTTTTTTTTGGATATTCACACGTATGTATTAGGCGTATGAAAGATCTTTCCCGTAATGACACTTTTTATTAACTTAAATATAATTTCCCATTCAGTAAAAACTAATCCTATACTTACACGCTTACTTCTTCAAAGCCTTTTCTTCACATACTATTCAGATGTACGCGTTTCTGTGTTTCTCGCTGCAGATTGGTCCCAATCCCAATGCGACAGTGAAAGTATAAGAAATACATAAACTCCACCTTCATAATATTGATTTGATTTGATGAAAGATCCTTATCCAGGGTCGTTATGCCGCTCCAATTTTCATTGCTTGTAAACTTTACATGATACCTACGTACATGATTGATAACATTTGACTTGCTAAATTAAGTTATTGCTTGAAAAGATTCTTTGTCTGATGTGATTAGCACTACAGCTAAAAACACAGATGACGGAATATCCGTTCATTATCGTCATACATTAAAATCATACTGAAAAAATGCTATGTCCAGCAACTTTTAAATTGTCGTAACAAATATCTAAAGAGAAATGGAACATTTAGAGCACAATGTTTTATGGTATAAACCTATTTTCCCGGTAAATAAGGGTGTGGTTGAAGGGGAAGCTTTAAAAAATGAAGTGAACGAAAGCTATAAAGAATGCTCGGATATTATATATTGAACTCTGAAATGAATACAGAAAGAAGGGTTCAGCCACGGTTCCGGTTTATTCAGTACCATCGAGAGATACAAATAATTGGAGTGACTGGCATGACAGCTGAAACAGCATCCAAAGAGGGAAAACAACTAACTTTTTTTGTATTCGAACTAAAACGGATAAGCGTAGTTGTTTTGATATGCTTTTTATCTTTTTATCACCCTTTGATGCTTGAATAGCCTGCGTGCGCTTAGGGTTATTACAGTTCATGCTCATTTGAAATTAATTTTATGTCTAAGGTTAAAATAACGCATAGAATATATTCATTTTATATTTATATAGACGAACATCCACTAAATACACCAGTGTCATGTTTATGTCTTTTCTTATCTTATACGTAAGTAAGTATACCATAACCGTGAAGGCTCGTTAACGAAATGTACGTATGCAATTTAGAGAGGAGTACTATGAATAGTGCGAATCCTGTTTTTGCCAACATGTTCACTTGAAATTAGCTAACTGTTAATGTTATATTCCAGAACAAAACTGTTCTAAATGAAAAAACGAAACTGAATGGTTTTCTATACTCATAGGTATCATGTTTTTTGTTCGTTTCGAAGAGAAAGAGTTTTCCTGCTACTAACGTCCCAAGACTGTAATAAAATTAAGGGTTATTTGTTAAAGTGAAATGGGACAATAGGGATTTTACCTCTTAAAAAGTGCTTTTAACGGAGTCTACCCTCAACGGCCATCAAGTAATAACAATAGAAAAAGGGAGTAATTTGTGAGTGGTCTGCTTGCTTCACCTAAGTAATACTAGTGTATTACTCACACCACTAACATATTACTACAAATTCCGAACGCTTCAACTTATAAAAATGCACAAAACACGTTTATAAGCTGTTTTAATTTTTTGTCAGAGGCAATGAAGTACGCATACAAAATAAAAGAACAAACTTTAGTCAAACGAGCAGTCAGTATTTTTTCAATTCATTCAATACAATTACCCTAATCCTTCATCTATTTCTATCTTCGCTTATTTAATGTTACTCCATTTTGAAAACAGCTTTATGAAAATGCTATTCAGTGAGAGAAACGCACACCTTCACCTTCCGACTGCCATATTGTTAGTGAAGGCTGGTGGAATAAAATACGAAGTGCAGGTGCGAATATATTGGCCTGTCGTAGCAAACAAACAATTTCATTCCATTTTGTAGGAAATTATTTCGAAGGAAATCGTTTTATGCTGACTGGATCTAACCCCTCAAAATAGGGTTAGATGATGAGCGGCATATTTAGCAGGATAATACCAATATTAATGAAAAATCGCATTTACAGAGATACTCTGTTTACCACATTCCGTTCGTGTTTACTCTAGTATTAGAATCGTAATTGAAGGGGATATTTTTTGCATAGAGTAATTAAACCGGAAACAATGGGTATCCAAAACAATACATTGCAAATTTCTTCACGGAAATTCATTTTTTATACTAATTTTGTGTTTCACACTTGTAGAAAGCTTCATTATCTTGGTGTATCACGTTTACCCGAATTTCTGAATTCATTTCTTTTCACAGCTTAACTACTTTCCTTCGCTATTCTTAGCCCGAAATACGACCTAAAAATACTTACACTCTATATATGGTGTATGGAAAATTTTACAAGTTATCAGGGAATACATTGAACTCGTCATACAAGTACATCGAAATTCGTCGGAACGTTGACGAAATTAGCAGTACAAAATGTTGGCTATAATCAGCAATCTTCTATCCATTTTTATTATTTCATATAGGTTCAAAACGTGCACACACTGTGCTTCATGGAGCAACATTGTACTTGTTCTAATGTGAATGGTCAAAGAAATGGAAAAAAGATTGTACTTTGTAATGGCAAATGGCGGATTTACTGTTAGTAAGCTACTTGTGAAACACTTATTCCTACTCTGAGGCAGTTTGCCTGTTTCAAGTGGTAGTCTCCGGAGCGAAATATAAATAAAATGGAGCCCCCTTATCGTCAGTGTTGAGAATGAGAAATAGCTTTATTCTCGATTGCTTTCATATTATACATGTACAGGGAAATGCTTCAACAGAGTGAAAGCATGTGGGAGTATGTCATTACCTCTATAACGACGTAGGGAAGTTTGAAGTGGTCATAGTATAAAAAAGCTTTTGAATGAGTGAATAGAAAAGAGTGAATGAATCCTTGGATGGAGTCTGCAGCCAAAATCGGTGAAGCATCCCATAGTCAGCATTATATTTTTATAGATGTGGTTGGTAGCAAGAAATATATACGACATGTTATATTGTATATGCATAATGATGGCAGTGGTGAAAGAGTACAAAAGCTGTAGGAAGTTATACTGGTATGTTTGAAGTATTTTTCACTTTTTTCTACTCTTCACATATTATACGGTTAAAAGCATGTTGGACCGGATGAGTGTTGGCCCTAGAGAGCCACAAGCGTCGGACAAGAACACTTCACCCAGGGGTTTTAGGATAATGGTCCTACCATCACGTCACTTCCGACACTCCTACTTCACTTTCTCTACTCAGTTCACTTCACAGGAGCTCATGCAGCAAAATTTCCCATCAAAGCCATAACATTTGCCGTTTCAGTCGAAAACACATCCATTTTGGAAAGAAACAAGTACACGGAAACATTCACAACGTTGTTTTTGCTCTTGTAATACCATTGTTATTAAAAAATGTTGAAATACATGATTTCATCCTTGTTACACTTAGAGCCAGGATCCTTCCCGTATTTGCAGGAGACATGTGGTAGCTCTTAAAATTGTTTATGATGACAACACGTAGGTGACGTATATTCTTAACTCTCTCGATATCAAATATTCAAACACGAGGAATAATAATGGGTTTATGAGACGTATTCGTTTGTATTTTTAATCTGTCTTACAGTACCATAGCCCCTAGAAAACGGCAAATAATCAATATATAACATAATTTAAAAGACAGTTGCTTTCGGAGAATATTTTAATGCGAGATACGCGAGTCGTGTCCATTTTATACAAAAAATAAAAAATATCCTTCGGCATGGAACACCCAAAAGAAATCCTCAAAAAATATCGTGTTATCTTCCTCAAAGTCTACACTATGGTCAGCTCTAATGAGCTCTGTCACATTTCATGACATTTTCGAAAATTGAAACAGACAACCGGTAGATTGGGTTGATAGTCACTAGTGATTCAGATGCACAAACAGTGCAGTCATCCCATTGATCATAAAAGACAAATTATTTCATTAATATTATGGATGCAGAACCTGGTTGTAAACTAAAATCAAAGCTGCTTGAAAAGCACTTGATGTGACGCAAGGAACTGTAAAAGGCCGTACCGTACAGGCGTCAAGCAAGCTATTTAAATTGAAGTATACATACAACATATAAAAATGTATATGTCTATTCTATTTTATAATTCGATGAATTTTATGTTCGCACTAATACATTAGCAGCGGTCATAAACCTAACTTTGGATAAATAATGACGAGTACACGAGTAACCTAAATCATACGTGTTATCGACACAGAAACTGTTAAAAACGTGAGTATTCTTACGAACGACTATAAATGGCAAAGGCAAAACCACATCTTTTAGATTCCATAATTTCCATATCTTTTTTTTTTGTTTTGCCCTGATAAAGTAGTTTCGTCGAGGTTTGCGTTATTTAGAAATTTCCGAAATTCAAAGCTAATATTTTTCTCATCCTTCGTCCGTGATAAGTAATATTTAGTATCTGCAGTCCATATGTATAAAGAAAATGTAATTTTGTCGACTACTGAAGGAAAATCACCGCAGTAATGATGAGGATCATGATTCTCATAAGTTTCTATAAAACTTTATGAGAGCATCTGAAAGCATTCTGTAGAAGGACAGTGCTAAGCGTCTTGTGGCTATATTTTCTTATATTATCTATTTATTGCATATAGTCAACAAGAAGAGACGACGGCAGATCAAGAGACGAAAAAACAATTCAAGTGCGACACAAGCTCTAGGGAATGACATGAAGCACGAAATGCGTTTTTTTCTTGTGCTCGCTTTTTTTCGAAATGACATGATAAGACATTTTCGGTAACAACAACATATGACAAGGATCATGGTATAAGACCCCCACGATGCGTGTCATTTTCTCTTTTCCTCCTTAATTCCATGTCGTCTTCTCCATTTTCAAGACGTGTATTTGAGATTTCCTTCGCGAGTTCGTGATGCGTCACAAGAGAAAATGGTGTGTGCAGAAAGACACAAAAGGTTGGTAAAAAGAGACAAATAAACAGAATGTAGGCAATAATATTACTAGATGATGATGATGTGGGGAAGAGAAAAGGGTTATTTATGTAACATTATTTCCTATAGCCGAGCTGATACTAATAATACCATATCAGATGTATACTTACGGAAAGTGTTTTCACTCAGCCCGCTAAGTCGAAGGAAAACACACGGTGCATTAGTTTTGTGTATCTGTGTGGTCGATAGATTGTGGGGGATGTGTAGAATAGTGTAACACTCCGAGTGGAATAGGATCATAAGATTTTGTCGTTAGTTTCACTACTACTGAGTGTATAGTAAGTAGCATGTGAATCCTTGTATTTTCTGGGAATAAAGGGAAAGTGTGTGTTGCTGTGTGGTTACAGAGGAATGGAGGAAGAGCATTAGTATGTGGCAAGAGTGTGAATGCAGATAAATGGACTAACCTGGTGGCTTCTCATCTCGATGAAGTTCGTGTTTGGCATTGAGAATGGCCAAAGGATGTGGACCACCTAATCCACTTAGTCCCAGAAGTGACGCAGCGGAGGACGGAGGAAGCCCAGGAGCTCCTGGCAACCCGGGGTGTGGTAACATGGGTAGAGGTGGATGTGCGGCTGCCGCAGCAGCCGCTGCCGGTCCCAGTTGTTGGGCATGCATCTGTTGCTGTAATAATAATAATGTAACGATAATGACAACGACACCTATACATAAGTGTACACGTGTAAACACCACGAAGTCAAATGATATCCCGATAATTTTCGGTTGAGTAATAATCTCACAAGAAAATTTTATTTACTGGACTCTATTCGTAGGTACATTGTTTCCACATTAAATTATATGCATATGGCATTTGCGTCGACGAGGACGTCGTCTATGATTATGATGTTGTTAAATTGTGAATTCAGTCTTCGTCTCTCAGGAGCTTTCAAAATGACACATGGTTTAGGATGATTATGATATTTTAGACCAAATATTGTTCTGGGTTTACTCACTATACGGTTGTAATAGTGAGAAATATTTTATGTGTAAACAGATTGGAGCGAAATTTGAGAAAACAGTTTGTGCGCAAATGAAACATTTTCAAATAGTGCGTATAACCAATTTGTTGGATTAATAATTATACATACAAAAAAAGATTTTAGACAGGCGTAATAGCGTAATAATGTCTATCTAGTAAAGATGCGATTGCTCTCTACAGTAATTACGATAATAATCTGTTTCTGCCCACGGCCATTCAGAAACTTGCCACATATCAACATTCACAAAATCCATCGTTTGAGCAACGTACCTACAACCTACTTCACTTACATCAATTAAAGAGAATTCAACCCACACAGACTCAGTCAGTCTATGTCTATAACGTTGCCAACTCACTAGATAATGTACGTTTAGAAACCAAAACCTATTTACAAGTAACAAGCTCATCAAATCGTAATTTATCTGGTAAACTTGAGAATGAGACTCAAAACGCATCTGATGGAGTGATGCCCTACATCATTACGATTAGCAAGCTTTAACAAGGATATCCTCATTCAATTCTTTGGCTACAGCCCTTACATCATTAAAATCATTTATACGTGTATGTTTATGTTTAAATATTTATAAAATTGCATAGAATAAAAAATAATTTCCCAATTAAAAGATTAGTTGAATGGTTTGAGACAATGTAACAACATAAAAGAAAGCAGAGAAAACAAGAGCTGAATTTTTGATTTAATCTCTCTACATTCAATCCTTGCACTCGTTGCTTTTACGGAATCGTGGTCCTTCGAATACTTTCAGTACTAGTACTACTAACTCTGTATCTTCTACATTTCATGTCATGCAATTAAAAATAAACGAAAACGTAACAACCAAAGCAATATAAATGCTGAGAAGCACGTTGCTATAAGAACAAAATCCTATTTTGAAACTCCAATGGAATATACGGTGATTCAGGATTTTTTTAACCAAAGAGTTTGGTACTTAATGCATTTGTCAGTTTTTACTGGTGTGTTTGTTAACTAGGTTGCTATGATATCCAGCGTATTTCACCAGTCAACATGTTGAATCATGTAATTGATAGACGTGACCATTTGTTTGCAGTAGTAGGTTTTTGTTCAGGTACACAATGTTGAATTTTGAACCTTCTATTGTAGTTAACGAAGGAACGAAAAAATGACAAATGCATTTAGTACAAAACTCTTTGGTTAA
>VICI01003976.1:0-11925 GCA_019593645.1 Akabosia matsudoensis
GGCTGAAAATCAATAGGGTTCGTGCGAGTGGCCCATAGTGTCACTCTGCCAAGTTTGGTCCAAATCGGTCAAAATATGTGGCCTGTAGAGCACCCACGGACAGACGGACAGACAGACAAACTGATCGATATCATTACTTGCTGAGAAAGCTCAGCTTCGTAATAAGAACCATAAAAAAATGCGATGACCTGAATTGCATCAGTGTCCTGTCTTGCGCGAGAATTATGTGATCATTGTCATACCTGCATCACAATTTTTATCAACTGCAAAAAGTTGAACATCTTTGAGATTAAGAATACATCGTAATTCTTCTCAGCTAAATTGTACCTGTTGGGATTAAAAATGGGCTCTGCTATTGAATTCTTAGTGACTGTAAGAAAGAAAACACGAATTATTATTTTCTATTACCAAGACTTGTTTGTTTTAGCGAAATTAGTCTTCAGGCTGGTGACTACTACTTCGTACCAGTCTTCAAGATAGCGCTTCACCTATTTACGCAGGATTGCAACAAAATATAGTCTGCACACCACATCCATAAGTAAAATTTTATACATATTACGAGGTGATTGATTACCTCCGCCATATTTTCGATTTGCATTTTACTCCAGTCATCAAGGTTCATTGGAACCAACCCTTCCGTTAAAATAAGCGTCTGTTCTTTTGCAATCAGACAAATGTTGATGATTTCATTATAGGGCTTCCATCCTTCGTGTGTGTATATAACGGTAGCCTTTTGAATCGAGTTAGTTTTAAACTCAAAGTTTTGTGTGCTGGTGGTTGCAAATATATCTCCATCGGATTTTCCTAGTTCGTCGTAGCCCGGAATAACTGTATTAATATATGCTTCCGACTTATCCGGAAACTGAACCCAAGGATGAAACGTTTTATGATGACGATAACAAATAGTTTGGAATTTTTCCTCGGCAATGGTTCGCTGATATTCCAAGTTAATCTCGCGTTGAACTTTTCGCATGGCATGGTCAGTGAGCTTAATGTTCGACGCAGATATCGCTTTGAGGACTATTCGTTCCATAACGTATTCCTCCAAATCGGGAAAGTCTACCATTGGCAAGCAGTCAATATACAAGTTGTAGCGCATTACATTTTCCATTTCCATCCGACGTTTCACAGCGTCCTTGATTCGCAACCCGTGTTTGTTTGGATCTTCCGCGTCAAACATTAGGTATATTTTACTAACCCAGGCGTACACATAACCTTTTCCATACGGCCCAATCGACCGAACAAAATATTTGTTTTGTATTGGATGGTAGTCAAAAACTGCCACGTCTACCCATCTCCAATCGTAAATGTGGACTTTTTTCATTTTGTCGAAATCAATGACGTATTGCTCCATGTCGTCTTCGAATGGGTCAATATCCGGGGAGTCTGGTACATTTATGCCGTAGTCACCCATAAAGTAACTTCGTGCAGGGCGAGAGAGGCCACGAACAACTTTACCATCTTGTCGTTCTGAGTCTTCATCCATGTCGTCAGCGTCTGTTTCCTCAACTTCCATTCCTAGGGCTCGCTGAATATTTGCCATCAAGTCTGATCCTAACATAGTCATTGTATCCAGATCGGAAAAGACGTCTGACAAAAGGGATTCGCTTTTCTTGGCATCTTCGTTAGCTGTCAATGCTTTTATGTCATCCTCATCTGAGTCATCCTCGTCACGCCGTGGTTGCCTCAGCTTGTACACAATATTCAACAGCTCTTCGTCTTTAACCTCATTTTCACTTTCACCCTCGTGTTCGGAATAGCTGTTATACTCATCACTATCCTCGTCGGATCCGTCTTCTCTCGCAGTCATGGACATATCTTCGTCGACATTCAGCGATTTGGATTTTGTCAAACGTTTGGCCTTGTGTAATTCCTGTAGGGAGTCATCTGAAAATGTCGCCCGAGTTGCAACAGTGCTTCCTAGTCTGGCGACAATTTTCATTTCCAGCTCAGATGGTGAGAGACGAGTTACTTTAGAAGGTTCCAAGCCTATAAGTCTGATTTGTCGGTCGAACCGCTCTCGAAGAAGCCATTGCCGAAACCCCTCCAGTCGAGGTGTCTTTCGGAGTATTTCATCCATTGTCAATTCCGAGGGTGCTTTAAGGTTTACCTTCTTTTCAGCAGGTAAAGGCAATGGAAGAAACGCCTTTGCCGGTAACGGATAGAATCTTTTCTCTTTATCTTCCCATCCTAGTCGACACCAGTCTTCCCCACTTCGAATGTCATATTCAGCTGAGAAATGTAGTCAAACACGTAACGTTATGGGAAAAATACTCTTCATGCGATTATAAGTAAAAATTAAGAAAAATACATGATCGTACTATTGTCAAAGTAGCTTAATGGAAACTGTGGAGAAAACGGAGGTTTAGACTGAATGAAGGGATGAACAGACGGCTTATTCCCCCGTCCTTCTCCAGGCATTTCCTCATTTTCTCGTTCTTCGTTTGAGGTGAAGGATTCCCTATCTGCAGTTGCCGATACTGTCTGCGAAGAAGATATCGAGGAATTGCTGTCCCCTTTGGGAAGTCGACTGCTTCGAAGTTCTTCATCTCCCTCCTCGATCCCGTTCTTCAAACTTGTTCCACGTGCAAGAGCTTCACGTTTGTCAATACCGTTTATTTTTATTCTATTACGGAACATCATTTCCTCATAAAACCGCTCGTTGTTTTCACCATAATTACACGGTGGTATTAAATCTGAAAGTTCTACACCTAGTGTCTGCAAAACTATGTTAATATCCATCTTTTTATAAATCCGATGCAGTCTTTCCGCCATAACAGCTTGAGGCACTTGACCGGGAGCAACCCGAAAAGCTATTTGACATTTTGGTTTGTATGTTCGATGAGGAAACACAAATTCTCCTTTAGTTATCTTTACGGTATCAACTGCCGCTATTGTTTGTCGTTTGCTGATTTTCTCCTTTTTAGTCCGTATTATCCCATCCGCTGCCGTCAAATCTGCATCATCCAGACCCTCATCTTCCAGATTGCGTTTTTCCCGATTAGACTCCATATGAAACATGCTAGAAACTGTTATGCGGCCTGGCATGTGACCTCGATGAAAAGTCTGAGCCTACGTTTTCATACACAAACATTCAAAACATTAGACAACGGATTGTATATAATCATAATTGTATGCATATAATCCACGAAACACTTCTTTCCCTATTTATACTCACGTTAGTCGTTAATGGTTGGGTAAAACGGGTGTAAAGATATGGGTTGGAATCTTCTAATCGAATTGCCGTGAAGGGTTTGGATTTCACAGGGACTAGCTTTTTCAGGTTGTCACAAAACATAAAGTTGCCTACAGGCGTGTTATCCTCGGTCGTAGTAGTTTCTTCATCATGATTTTGCATTTCAGAGGTATCCGTTTCCGTTGTAGGCGTGTAATGTGGTAGGCCAGTGTGATCGTCAGTAAGCTCGACATGACGGACGTGCGAAGCCCTTCGATGTGTTGTTGGATCTATATCATAAGCCTTCGTTTGCGTCTGAACCAGGTTATCTTTATAGTGGTTAGCCATTTTAAATGCGATTTTTGCTTGAGTTATCTTCAGTTTTTAAACCGCTTGATATGGATGTCACTTCCAAAAATCATCGGTTTTGAAACTTTGAACCAGGAATACGATAAGCTCAATGAGTTTGAAAGATTGCACGGGGAGAATATATTGTTCTTTGGTAAAAATCATAAAAATCGGCTTGAAAATAAATATAGTGAATCATCGAAGCATTAACTATTTTCATGACTACACGCTACGCGTATAGTAGAACATGACTGCTTTCAGCAGGTCTGTGTTTTAGCGTTGTAGTTCTGTAATATAGTAACTCTAACAAAGAAATCATCATAAAGTTCTTTATTCTGGTTCATGTCATGGATGGTATAAATTTACATGCAAAAAATAATATTATACACACTTGGTTGGATTTGCCCATTCAAAAACTAGCCGACCACTCGTTTAAAAGTTGTCACTATTTCATTTCTCATTATCACACTCATAGCTTGACATACCCTTGACCGATTAAAGGGATGTGTCCTACTTACATTCTAGCAGAGCTACAAACTACACTCTAGTTCTTCACAAACGTTTGACCTTGTACTTAAAACCACAATGCAGTTACACTTATGTATTTTTCATACAACCCTGACTCCCGGCCAAACTAACACGGTCAAAGTGATTGTCCACCCAATATCATTCACGAAAACATTTACTTCCTAAAAAAAGCTATTACATAAATGGTTCAAACTTCAAATGTGAACACTTTTAAGGCTTAAATAAACGTAATAATAAATAGAAATTACAAAATAATCTTTCCAAAAATAATTATGTCTTATCACTGCGAGCTTCTATGCGACTTTAACTAACGTTGAGTTTGAGTCATACACTCATATTTATGGACTAAAATCTGCCAACTATCCTTCACGTTTGTAATCGAATCCGGACAAAAAGACGTGACGCGTTTCCTCCAGCAGCAGCAGGATCGTTGTTGTTATTGGATCTATTTCCTGACGATGACATTTGAGCCCCAAACATCCCTACCAATAGAAAATACTCTCTATATTTTAATACCGACAAAAAGTGTGTAAATATTTATTCATAAGCATCTTACGAGAATTAGTAGCTGAATAAAAAACTGTTCTAGTATTCCTGTTAGGGTTCTGCTGAGGCTTGCTGTACTGCGGAGAGCAACAGGTTGTTGCCTTCTCCGATCCTCCAGGCGACGACGCACCGAAACTGTCACCAATCATGTTGACTTCCACAAACACTTACAACGTATACTCTCACTTGCACAATGAAAAGGACTTCAAACTCAGTTCCGTTCTGTTTAGTATTTTTCTGTTCCTCTCTGCTCGAGATTTCACAATCTTGTGAAAACTTTCCTTGCTCAACCCCAGCCTAAATATATAGCCTTAGCCTTTTTTCATTTTTCAAGTTCATTGTTCACAAGTCAAAAAGAAATCGACTTGTGTTGATACCAACTCTATAAAAACACTCAGCTAACTTGTAAGTAATAATAAGCCTGTGGACTTGTCTATATGTATTCAGTTACACCTTACGAGTAGCGTTTTTGCGTTTGTCGTTGCCTCGTCAAAATAGTATCACAGCATACGGTACACAATTCTTACACATACACACACAACAGCATCTCTCGTACTGTTATACTGATTGCTAAAGTTGTTTGCAACAATAACAAGGTTGAAAAAAATGATAAGTTTTGATTCTAGTTCGTTGTCGTTCGATCGTGAGACACAACATTGCCATTAGACTGGGTCTAACCTTTCAATTTACTGTCAAGAAGAACGGGAGTTTTTTTTTCCTATTTTGCCAAGAATCAGTATCGACACTAGAGAAAATAAACTCGAAAAAAAAACTTTCAAAATGTGCATTATCCTCAAAAGTGTTTTAAAGCGCATGTACCGTACATCCTTTGATTTTACTATATTAAATTATCCTACACCCAGACTGTTTCACTGTGTGTCAAGGAAGCTTTGAAGAAACTGTTTTTTTTTTCTCTTTCTTACTAGTTAATAACTTAGAAAGCTAATGTCGGCAGAAGGAAGCTACGCATGATGTTTGTAATATGAAAATGGTACGTGTCATACAACGAACTATGAGTTGCCTACGAATATTACTTATCAGAAGTGTACGCTAGGCTACGGGACTAGTACCATCATTAAATTTCCTTTTTTTTCTCATTTTGAGCACGTTCTATTCACATATGTTGACAGAGGAAGAACAATGACTGAAACCATGTTCTTAGCTATGCGAAAAAGTCAGGTTTTATTTTGCGTCAAGGTGCATCATCCCCAACTCACGTTTACTTACGCAACGGGATCTTTGGCGAGAACGGTGAGCGCTGAATGCCACGGGGCTGAACTGAACGGAGTGAGAAAATAAGTAAAGGAGAGAGGATGATGGCTTTGGTGCTTTTGAACTTTACTGTTTACCATAATTGAAGCGATTGGGCGGATTCCGGTTTATAGAAACAGAAAAGTGAGCATACGAATACTGTAGCTTACTTGGAGCTGGTATGAGGCCCTATGGGAGATGGATTTTAAGGTCGTTGATTTGATGGTTGATGGCTATGCTTTTCCAAAACCCAATATGGTGACAGCCAGTAAAAACTTTACAAACAAAGCAAAGCAACAAAATGTCAACAACACATATGAATATTTTAATGCTCATTTTCAGAAACATGATTTCCGGTGCCCTCCAATACTGTCGTGTCGCAATCAAAAAACTCGTTTAAATGTTTCACCTTAAGGAAGCATCGGTTTTGCAACTTGCATTATCTATCTTATTATTATTATAAATCTACTTCTGAGTGTCTCTTTCACAAAGGCTTGATCGAGAAGTGAGATAGAGACATATCCGTTCATTGGAGGACAAAAACGATATTATGATCTTATTTTCGCTAATATCTGGAAATGCATTTTGGCACCCTTATTTACAAATTATGGACAACAAGACTTTCACGAAAGTGACAAATTGCTCATTCAATTGGAGGATCCACGACCATCTTCGACTATTCTGAACACTTAGCGACACACACGTAGGAAACTCGAGTCTGGGCATCAATTAGCGCAGAAATTACTAAAAATTTGTTTTCGGTGCGCTGAGAATGCGTATTTTCCTAGAAAAAAAAACTATTTCATGTGCATGCCCAACAAGATATCAGATATTTTCCGTTTCCATCCTTCACGCTCAAAAAGCTTGGCACATGTAACGTCATGTAGACAGACGTCATAGAATAGAGAAATTATATCATAATGTATTGAACTGCATTTGCTTAGGTAATTCAGGCAAAGAAATATAGATGAATGAAGCTGTAGAATTCAAATGTTTCAGAAGCATTATTTGGAGACATATTTAACGTCGTTGCAATTGCAATAAGTCAGTTTACACTCGTACTTCATATTCCGTGGCCAAGGATTTTGCATGGACCAAAAATAAGATGCTACATATTTCTATTCTCTGGGCTTAGACAGCCTTCATCATTCATCTACAACCTCCTTACACATTCATTTTGAAATCCGATGGTTCCTTTGCCGTTGGGCTACTGCTTTGGCTTCCTTGCCAACAATTCGAGAAATTCAAAGAGAAACATCCAAAGAAACATGAAATATCCTAAATATCACACAATTCCCTGAATCTGAATAAGCAAACAATTCAATTAGCGCTTGCGGTGTTTTATCAATTCATTATCTACACAACCCTAACCTAATCCGTCAACTGGTACTAAGCGAGAACCAATCGAAGATCAATTATGTCGTGTAACGCATGCTTTCCATCCCTTGACTATAATGGGGTTCCTGCCAAATCCGGTCCGATCAACCTGCTTCGAACAGGAAAAGATGTTATGCCATTTCGCCAAGGGTCCGTAATATCATCATATATGGGAGATTACATACCTCCTGTTATAATGCCAGGTTACCTCGGTCATTTACCTGGGGTCAGTACAGACTGTGGGAATACGTATGGTGGTGCGACACAAAGATACTTCCGCACGTTTCGTCAAGAATTGATGGAAAGACATGTCCGACCAAAATTAGTCTATGGTAGATTCCCATGTGATTTCACTCCATTTCCGGATGTAGCCATTGGGCAAAAAGCCATCTGCACTAGAAAAGTAGTGGACACTCCCAATATCCGAAGTCCAGGGGTAGATTTCAACAGACGCTTAGAACTAATTAAGTTTTACCAACGTTGTCAAAACCATCGCGAGTACTTTCTGGATAAATCCGAAAAAGTTCTTCCAGACACATACTTTTACACTGGAAAACCTTGGCCTGTTAGGTGTCCTGTAGATGAAAGAACTTTCAAAATTCGAAGATCAACTGACTCTTGTACCAAACCAGGATTTCTGGGTCCTCCAATTTACTGCGGGGCCATGCCATGTATCGAAAAGAATGGCTATCTTCATTCATTTGTTGTTCCAAAATTAAAACGGCCTCCATTCCAATGTGACGCTGTAAAGGAAAAAGATGCCGACGAATGGGAGGTACTTCTAGTTTAACTTGATCATTCACTACATTTGCTAACTAAAAATCAAAATTGACAAATAAAACCATTTGAAATCTTTCAAGTACTTTTATTTCACTCGTTTCGTGCATTCATACAGTATACTGCTTGTAAAATAATTTGTACAAGTTCAGTAATAAGTTATATAAATTCGATACAAACTCAGATTACCGAAATAAAATAATATATATTGGTATAAAAGACATGATATGATTACAAGAGCTCATCATCAACAGCATCCAACATTACGGGAGAACCATAATCGCTGATTCTTCTAAACTTAAGTTTTTTTAACATTTGCTGGCACTTTTGGTACAGACACAGGACACAACCCCATTTGCATAAAACTGCGGCCAGGGTAGACATGGACAAACGTATTTCGAATTGTTACTCTAAACTGAATGGCAATTTAATACGTTTATATCACCTAAAGGCGGCTTCCTGACTTAATGAATCCTAGAACAGATAAGAATGTGAACACAAAATATTACAAACTTAGCAATAACAGCTATACAAATCTACGTACATATCCTAAACAATGAGTGTCAGTTTGGATGGGTTCAACAGGTGGCAAAGTACATTAAAGGCAAGGTTCAGGTGGAGGTAAGGGTTGTCTTTTGTTAGGTAAACTCCATATATTTTTTAAACTTCCGACCGACCTCTTTCACTTCCGTGGGAAATTGCACTAGGGCTTGTGCGATGGACTGTCCAAGTATCATGACCTTCGTAATCATCATATTTTTTGGCAAGGACGACAGCTCCAACCATTGAGGCAAGAATGAAGAACACGTCGATTCCAGTAACTGCACAAAATGCTTGACCCTAAAAGAGTTTTCGACCAGGTTAGTTTTAAACCCAAACGGAACATCATTGAATATAATTTCAAAAACTAATACCTCTGGATTGTAATGGTAGTTGTATCCATCGGGAAGCTGCTCTGTGTGGTAGTGGTAGAGAGTGTAGATAGCTTGATAGTAAATTGCCAACGCAAAAATGGCGACCAATGCGAACAGTATCACGAAACTGACGCAAATATACGTGGCTGTTATTCCTTTCACGCTCTGAAAAAATTAGTATATTTTAATTTGCAAGGAAAGAACAGTTTTTTTTTCATTAGGAATAGGTTCTTACACGCTCGCCTGTGAAGCATAACATAAAGGACATGAGGACTTGTACAAGTCCAACCACAATTCCAACAGCAGAAATTGCAACGACTCTGTACGATGTGTAGTAAATGTTGTAAGCTTCAGTGGCAACTGACCCATAGCCAAAAGCTGGAAGACCTCCGAGACCACCTCCGTACGCGTTATTTCCATAGAACGGTCCACCCCCTAAACCAAAACCATTCACCCCATAGCCTGCATAGCCGAAAATTTCTTGATATCTGAGTGCCTGGTTCAGGAGCGTGCCAGAAACAGCGATCACACCAACTCCAAATACCTTGTTTAAACCGCAAAGATAATCAAGAATTAGCATACTTTTATAACACCTGTTACAAAACGTTTAGCACTTGACCACTTACGATTGAGATCAGCGAAAGAACGCCAAATAGCCCCTTCTTCACTGCTTTACCCATTTCAAAATTTGTCAACTTTTCTTCAATACTAAAAATCGATACTAAAAATTCGAAACTGCTACTTCCCAGTAATACCACTAAAACAAATTCAACTTATAGATGCACTTTTAAATCAAACAATCACATTTTCTTCGAAAACCGCTTCGACGATAAGACGGCCTGCGCAGTACCTACTTGCTTCCTCAAGTGTCTTCGCTGGAATGATGTAACTGAATTATTTTTCAATGGCCGACCAACACCCCTTCTTTCTCTATATGAATTACGTTTTAAATAATTCAGGAGCTTCACTGACTCGCAGAGAACAAAAATCTAATTGCTATTCCAGTCAAGACGATCAGGAAACTGAGCAAACTCAAGGCAATGGGAGAATATTATAACTATAAAATGGAAAACATGGCTGATACACGAAAAGAATATGAATGCATCATCATCCCCATAAATGATCCTCGTCATCAGCAAAACTTGAATTTATCTTGGAAGGTGTTGTTCTACGGGCTGGGAGGCTGGTGCTCTTTTTGATAAAACATGGATTCATTCGTTAGGTAATACACGAAGATTCAAAAGTTAGCAAAAAAATATTTGTGTGCACACATACATGCATAACGTTTTTCCATGAAAAATTTTCTTTCTATTGTGTAGCGTTCATCTTTGTTTTCGTGATGACTATGAAAGTTGAATGCGTGTGTACAGGTATGTGAAAAGATAAGCGTTTTAGTTTATTGCAATTACAATCGCACATAATATTAAAGGGTAGTATTAACCCGTCCTGTTTTTTCCCATGATTCATGCTTTACGATAAACAGAAGTGATATTTAAATGCGAGCATTGAAAAGACTAACATGCATACACTACTTGTCAGCACAAAACAGCCATTAAAAATCTTATTGTTTGAAATGAGCGAAAGCCTCGTTATTTCTTTACCTTGGTTAGATCCAAGGAGAAGAAGGAGGTAAAAACAGAGCTTCACCAATATACGCCATGTCATGGACAGCTCCAGAAGAAACTCGTTTAGTAAATAGCTTCCTTCCATAATCTATAATAATTTGACGTAGTTTGTATTAAAGGAGCATGAGCACCAAAGTAGGGCTAAAATATGGCAGGATATAAGAATGATAAAATGCGAGCAACCTTTTTTCTCAAATGATCATTAATGCGATGATGGGACTCTTCAACAAGCGACAGGAAATGAGCCTGATTGGATATGCAAGCAACGTATGTAACAAGTACATCCAAAATCTGTGAAACTGCTAAAAAAGAGAATTCAGTATGGATAACCCAAATTTACGTTTTTTAACCATAACCTAGATAGTAGTCGCAACAAAGTAAATACTGTTTTGAGTTATGTAAAAAGGGTTAAATCTTAGATAATATGTATGGTATCATGATGAAGTTTATGAAGGTGGTGGCTGTTTTCATTTTAACGATTATGGCTTCAAGCCAACAATGGATTATGAATAATATGAGTCACCTTAAACGCTTTTCGACCGCACGTGTTTAAGTCTAGAGTAGCTTTGAAATGGTGACAATAACATGAACATCCGTAAAATTAAATGAGGGAGAGGAGAGGAAATGAGCAGCAATATTACAGTCGGAAAGTTGATATCTATAGACTTCATTCGGGACGGTTAAATTTACGTGCTAATTAATGTTAAAAGTGTGACATGTACCAGTAATGTATGTTATGGAACAAGAAAGCTTCATTGGTAATTGCGTATATAGCATCCAGCAATACATACATGGGGGTAAAATTGTCAAGTACTTGGTTGACGACAGTTGAAATGACTAAGCTATTTTCGAAAAAAATAATACGATACTAATGAGTTAATCGCTTCCTGTCCTGTGTCCCACACTATCCGCGCATGAAATCTTTAAAGGGAAACTATTATTAGCATGAGTATGTGCTACGTATGATTGCGAAACCCCACTTAATTCACTTTTTAAGATTCGCAAATCTTCCAATAAACACTATTGGACTGCGTTTGCGATTTTACAAAATTAACCGGTGTTGGAAGGTAAAGCTGGAACTATGTCCATTTATACGTTGGACTATCCTCCAAAGGGGGCATTATCCATAATAACATGCAAGGACCTCTGGGAAGCCCGGAACAAAAGAATTGTCAAGTACAGATCATGCCTGTAAGTATGGTAGTAAAGACCCATGTTTTTAATTTTTGAATTTGGTCACGGTCCTTTAATTTCGACCCAAAGAAAATTAAACGCACGCAAAAGCTCCAGAAATCGGCTGGCTGTCTTCACATTAACTACAGTATTACGCATTCAATGGTAATAATATCAAAGGTATATGCAATGCAAACTTAGAAAAGAGGGT
>VICI01003977.1:0-11924 GCA_019593645.1 Akabosia matsudoensis
CTTTTTTTTAGAAAATTCGGGATTTCAGGGAACCGCCCGAAGGGCGGTTCGATCGCTGTCCAAAAGAATTCGAACGTATGAATTACTGAATCGCAATGTTCAATCAAATCGTTCTCATCCGCATAACAAATTATCTTGTAGATCGTCAAATAGTTTAAAGTTCAATGATTACGGCTAAAATTAGAAAAGGAAAAGAAAATGCTGGAAAACTTGGCCAAAAATCCAAGGAGCTACGCACTTCAATTTCCTAAAGTTGCGCAAGAAAAACAGAATTATATTTTCCTCCGTGGAAAGTTTAGCTGATTGTTGTCAGTTTTGTGTCTGTAAGCCTTTAAAGGTACGTAATGCAGTTGATTATCCTGTCTGGCTATCTTTGAACCTTTTTTAATCTCAAACAGGAAACGAATTTGAACATGCAATATTATAGTGAAAACTTCAATATTAATCAGCTAGCTACTATTATTTTTTAAATCGAAATAGTATCGATACGTAAATATGCGATCAGAGGTTATCGCTCAGTCATCGGCAAGTTGTCAAAACATCGAGGACTCTTCAACTATTCAAACATTAGCCATAATGCATATTGAGTCCACTCTCAAGAAACAACAGCTTGCTAACATGCAAGTATTTCTAAAAGTGTCTTCAGAGAAATCTTTCGAAAATGATAGTTCACAAGGCGAGTATTTTTTCAGTTTGAAGTCTTATTTCACCCTTGGATGGTACATAGGACTAGTCCCCTTCAAAATTGTTTATTCCAGGGATAACACCTCGGGAATATCATGCTGGCACGCTAAAACTTCAGTGTTTCAACGAATTCTAATTTCTCTTTTACTCATTTGGTGCCCTTTCTGGTTTTACTACTTGACAAACATTCCAAAAATTATTTCCGCTTTCACCAGCACTCCAAAACCAAAAGCGACGTCCTATTTCCTGGTGCTCCGGCAGATAATCAACTACACAAAAGTGTCCGCCTTTTCGTGGCTGATATTTCGAAAATCTCACGAAATTAGTCGAAATTTTAATATCATTTCCGGAAGTATCATCCAGTTCCCTGCCAATGACAAGTTCTCGGCGTTTGCAACAAAAGTTCACAAAACGAAACGATTTATTGTCGTGTTCATTGTGATTCTCTACGTTTTATTTCTTGTCTTCAGTGTCATTGGCGGTTTGATTCTTCATTTCCCAGGGAGCCACTACATTCTCCCTTCAGAACTGTTCAAATTATTAATTCAGGATGCTCGCCAAAGATACTTCATGGAACGGGGTGTCCTCCAGCCAAGTCTGGATGGATACCCCACCAGCGACATACTTCTAGGGTGTGTTGAATCCTGGTTGAGATTTTCTAATTATTGGTGCTTCATGGGAACGGAGTTGTTTTTCATGGCAGTCCTCCCGATAACATTCTGGGAAGCTACAAAGAACTTTGATGACTACGTGGACTCCGTACTGATGACGTTGAGAACGGGAGAAAGTGACAGGGAGGGGAAAGCAGCTCGGAAGATATACGATGCTTACTCTGAGCTAAAACAGTTCACGCTTGATGTGAACTCAGTGTGGGCCAGGTTGTTTTTCGTTTGGCTGATGGATTTTTCGATGAGGATCATTTTTCTGTTCAACCGGTCTATCAGATCGAGGAATTTCGTAAATGTGGCTGCGGCACTGCTCCAGTTGATGTATTGGATTATGAGCTTGCTCTATCCAGGCGATGGATTCAGAAGAGTATCCCGTTTAAATTTTTTAAATTGTCTTTTTAATTTAATTTTTTTTAAATCTTAAAAATCTGTACATGTTTTCCAGATGAAATGCTTGAAAGCTCGGCTTCAGGAATGGCTCAATCGCATGATCCTCATGAATCGCGATGACGACATCGCTGCGAAATACCTTGGGATCCTAGTCCAAAGCTTGGACACTGACTGCGTTGGACTAGGAACGGAGGGAGTTTACAGAGCAGACTATGGCTTTACAGCTCAGGTAGAATAATTGAAAACAGTTTGCTTAATCTTGTACTGAAAAATTTATTTATGACCTCTTTGTATTTTTTTTATCTAAAAATATATAAATTTTGGTGGACAGTTGATGCTGGCGGCCTGTACACTGTTCATCGTCAGCTTTGAAGATCAATAAAAATACGATAATTACATTAGCATTGTCATTTTAACTATTATTACTCATATTTGTACATAAATTTTTAACACTTTTGGATCCAGCATGTCAGGTCAAAGTAAGGTGACGATGTCGATAGTGACTAGTTTGTTGTCGTTGCTTAGCGCTGAGTACCTTTGTGATTGGACACCGCGGACAAACCCGCTCTCCGCCGATGTTTCTCTTTGAATGAGTCTTGACCTCGTGACGAACCAGACTCGACACAGAGTTTGTTCGGTACTCGCAAAATTTGCAGACAAATTTGTCGTGCTGTTTCATGTGCATGTCGAGATCGGCCTTTAAAATGAAAAATTTTGAGCAGGAATCTTCGGGGCATTTAATTTTGACGAGGTCTTTCTTGGGTGACGTTTTCCGGGGGGACGATGGCTTGCTCATTTCTTCATCTTCGTGGGAGGAACAAGACAACGACGAGTCAGAATCTTCACCGTTCGCTATTCGTCTCACTTCAGCCAGCGTTTCCAGCGTCGACTTGGCAGGGTTCAAGTTTCCCTGGCAGGATTTTTTAGCGGCTGGAATGACGTTGTCATCCTCCGCTCGTTTCCTTTTGGAGGCTTTAGGTTTTTTAACGGTTCTTCCGGTGACTTTTAAACTGATTCCATCTTGAGCAAAGCATTTTCCCGTTTGTACATGACCAATAAGTTCAAGCTCTTGCTCAAATGTGGCCGGGCATTTGATGCATTTGTAGTTTTTGGGTTTGGTTGGACCGTCAACTGAACAGGGTGGATCTGGAACTGGCTCTACGTAAAAGTAATGATTGGCAGACACTCCCTCCAAGGGACAGTCACCAGTTCGCAAAGTTTCTAAGATGGATTCTGGTGGGGTAACGATTCTCCCCGAATTTTCATCCTCCTCACTAAATGTCTCCTCACACTTGATCACATACAAAATGTTATCCGACGGCGAGTTTGAGATTTTTTTCGTTGTGTCGTCGTTTTCGTCATTTGACGACCTGTCGTCCACTGGATTCGACGTTCCTTGAGATGCTGGGGGATCTTCCCTGGGTACTCTTGGAGGCATCATGATTACAGGCTTGGCTACTTGTAATTTTTCAGTACCTACGAGCAAAACAAAGATGTATTTTCTGTATCATATATTATTTTCAAAATCTTTATAAAATTTCTTACAGTATTTGAAAACGTTTCGCCTTAACTTGATCGCCTTCTCGTACAGCCCCTCATCTTGTTCGAAACTCTGTCGAAAACTTTCCAGCCTGGGGGACACACGTCCCGCACACTTTATCACGCCATGGAACTGCTCCAACTGCCACTGCAAACTGAGTTTAATCCTGTCCAACTCTTGAAACAATTTCACCTGTTTCTCCATGACGTAAAAACAGTCATCGCAGATCCCACATTTACTCGCAAGAACATCGTCAAAGTCCTTTTTCTCTTTGACTTTCTCCGCAACAGGTTTCACGTCTGATGACGCCAAGTGACTGTAAAATTTAGAACACAAATTTTGCTTTTCAACTACCACAGCTTTTGAGTCTTTCTGACCATCGTGGTGAACGAGTTTGTAGCAAAACAAGCAATGTCTTTGCTTGGACACCTTGGTCGGGCTTTGTTTCCGGGACATTGTGCAAAAAATCTACGCAGAAAATGTCAACTCAACAGTTTACTTAGCCGAGTACAACTGACAACTGAGCATAAAATTGTAAATGCAGCTGCTTTGTGCAGAGAGCTATTTCGACACGAAGTGGAACCCGATCCACAGCTGTGACGTAAAGTTACCTCGCGTAAAAAACTTGCAGCTGAAGCTTGCCAGAGAAAAAAAAAACATGAAACCGGTACCGAGCTTGGACACTGACTATGTTGGACTGGGAACGGAAAGAATTTACGTTTAAAATAATATCGTTTTATTAAAATACATTCAAGTTTTGTATATGGCCGATACAAATTTGTGATAGACATTTGGATTGAATTTGATTATGTTGAGATTCGCTTGGTTATCAGATAGAAACAGGTGTTGTCTTCTTTGACCCCCTGTGCCTAGACCTCATATGGCGGAGTAAATTGCCTTTCATGAGGAAGCGCCTGTTGCAGAGTTGACACGCGAAGGGATCCTGAACTGAGGCGCAGACGATTCGGTGGGCGCGGAGGGCCGAGTTGGCAATCATTTGCGACTTGCCACTGAGGAGCATCCCGCACGAGGTGCATTTTGCTTCAAAATAGTGCCTGATGTGGAGGTGAGCTTTGAAATAGTGTTTCATTGAGGTACTTCCGTCGAGCAGGAAGGGACATCGTGGACAGCGAACTTTTCCAGAGAGGACGCTCGAACCCCAGTGGAATGCGGTTTCATGGTTCACCAAGTCGCACGGACTGGATGAGGAAAATTCGCAGAAGAGACAATTGTGAGGGCTGCCCTTTTCGATTTTGACTGTTTCTGGTTTTGTCTTGGGAGGTCTGCCACGCTTTTTGGAAGAAATTGGCGAATCATTCTTTTCGTCCCGGACGGTCTTGGACTTCCTTGGTGAAGATCGGCGGGGCTGGTCGTTGCAAGTTGAAGCATCAGACTTACGTGGTCTAAGCTTCTTCTCGATCATTGTTATTTCGCTGGGTTCCGTCTCTGAGTCATTGAAAATACTTCTTCGCGTTATCTTGGCTTGGCTTGCTTTGGAAGTTCCCGGTTTGGGCGTATCATCAATTTGATTGTGACGAACAACTCCGTCAGCACGTGCGGAATTTCCATTTCTATTTTCCTCTGCAACGACAGTGAGGTCAATCATTGGGATTCCTGGATCTGCCATACTCTCCTCGCCAGCTTGAGTTCCATTTGATGCCAAGTTCTCCTGATTTCCGCTTCTCGAACTGTCAGGAGTTGACCCATTGGGAGTCCCTGGCTTCAACTGCTTTTTACCTATAAAACACAACAAAACAAATCAATTTTCCGGTATAGTCTTCTGAAACCAACCCTGCCAAACAAATTTAAACTGAGTACTTACAAGCTTCGTAAATGTTTTGTCGACACTGCTTCGCCCTCGCCATCCTCTCCTTCTTAATTGTCACAATGACTTCGCCCAGTTCGTCCCTGCCATACTTAGAAAACGAATTCTCGAAATTTTTAACTCTCGGGGCCACCCTCTCCGCCGTCTTCATGATTCCAAGCTTGAGTTCCATTTGATGCCAAGTTCTCCTGATTTCCGCTTCTCGAACTGTCAGGAGTTGACCCATTGGGAGTCCCTGGCTTCAACTGCTTTTTACCTATAAAACACAAAACAAAACAAATCAATTTCCCGGTATAGTCTGAAATATGAAACCAACCCTACCAAACAAATTCAAACTGAGTACTTACAAGCTTCGTAAATGTTTTGTCGACACTGCTTCGCCCTCGCCATCCTCTCCTTCTTGATTGTCACAATGACTTCGCCCAGTTCGTCCCTGCCATACTTAGAAAACGAATTCTCGAAATTTTTAACTCTCGGGGCCACCCTCTCCGCCGTCTTCATGATTCCCTTGAGCTGCTCCAGGTGCCAGACAAGTTTCTTCTGGAGCTCTTGCACATCAGTAGAGATCTTGCAGACTTTGCCAATCGCGTGACTGCAGTCCCCACAAATCCCTGTATTCTGAAATAGTCTCCTCCCCTCTGGGGGTTCTTTGCAAACAATCTCGTAAAATGATGCGAACAACTCGTCCTTCGTCTCCTCGCGATTCTCTTCGTCCACCGTTTTGTAGCAAAACAAGCAGCTCACCGTCGGCTCCTCCTTCGCTTGGAAATCATGAGGAGCCATTTTTGTCGTCACTAACTCTGTTAACTAATCAAAGCTATCAAAAGAGAAAACCAAAAACGTTTATACATTCATTCACCCTACTTTCAATTTTGGATAGCGATTTAAAAAAAACAAACTTACTCTTGAAACACTGAGCAAGATTCCTTTTGTCAATTACGTGACTGACTCCATGAATAAATTTGAGCTTGTCACTGTTCAGTGAATGGTATTCAATTCAGGGTAACTAAACCTAAATTGTAAAAGTAACTACAAACTAATAATGATACTTCGCCAAGCAAAATGTGCGGAAAGGGCTCAACTGCTGCTGATGTAATCCAGTGGCAGAGTCTGGCTCTGGCTATCATGTACACACGAGCTGCTGCTGCTAGGACCGCTGTCTAGATCCGCTCGCGAACAGGGGACAAATGAAATGCATTCATGTAGGTATTACTGTTGCTAAATAAGGACCACCCACCCATCATGCATGGCTCTTTGGTTTTTTTACATAATAAATACATAATAAATAAATGAATGTTTTACGACAAGTAATTATTTAATCAAATGCATAGACGCACACGCAAATCAAACAATATTTCTGGTGTCTGGAAGTTTGAAATTATGAATTAATTGATTTTCTACGATTCCTCATTCATTTACTTTGCTTCTTATGCAGCTTTTGAGCATTATAAATTCTTTCTAATTTTGAATTTTATATATCGTATGTAATACTTGAATGCTAAGCACGAGGTAGCAATTAAGTTAACGATGTATCCATAATTTAGCCCAGAATCAATCGTAAACTTTGCTCCTAGCGATAGCTCAAATAGCTCAAATTCATGAAATATCTTGTACCTCAAATCCGATATTCTTTGAGTCCTAAATTGTTTCAAATGATTCTATTAATTTAGTTTACATACAGCATACCAAATCACTCCAATTTCGTCAGATAAAAAACGCCTTTTTTCCCATCCAATCCTTATTTCCCACGATTGATAATCGTCTGTCAAAAATTAATGGCTTGCAAACCTTCAAAACTAAAAATAGACAGTCTTAGCTTATAATTTTGCGTCTGCGAACCAAAAAAAAACTTGCTCAGAATTTTCCAGAGCAAGCTTATCCCAAAAATCCTAATCCTAAAATCTCCTCAGTTTCTTCCTGGCATTCTATCAGTGAAGTATAATCTGCTGAAGCATTCAAATTTCATAATCCGAAAATGGCGGTGGAACTGTCTGAGGAAGTGTTTAAATCTTATGCATTTTTTGCTGCAGTTCTCGTAGTGAAGATGCTTTTCATGNAGTGTTTAAATCTTATGCATTTTTTGCTGCAGTTCTCGTAGTGAAGATGCTTTTCATGTCACTCCTGACTGCATTATGGCGATACATAAAAAAAGTACAGCGCAAAAACTACATTACATTTAACATATTATGTCAACAACAAAGAGTTTCAATTTAATTTCATATAAATTTGTTTTTCGACTTTCGGTACAGGTTTTCGCAAATCCTGAAGACACTCGGATTTTCAATTGCATATTTGGAAGGCTGACGCAGTACCTGCCTGTGTCCCTGTTCCCTGATAAGATTGAAGCCGTTGTGATTTACGACGACCCTGACGTGAGAAAGAACGAGACGGTACGCCAAATTAAAATCTCATACCTACGATTCATAGTAACAATTAACTCATAAATTAAAGAAAAAATTACCTTTTATTTTTTATCTAGAGCCCATTTAAATGACTTGGAAAACATCCCGCTCTTCTTCATTGTAGGTCTTCTCTACTGCTACACAAATCCCGACTTCGCCACTGCAGACTTAGTATTCAAGGTGTTCACAGGTGCCCGGATAGTTCACACGCTAGTTTACGCAGTAATTGTACTGCCACAACCATGCAGGGGTCTCTCCTGGGCAGTTGGACAAATTTGCATTGCGTACATGACTTTTAACGTTATCGTTAATTTCTACTACACAATCACATAAAATTCATAAATTTGATTCTTTCTACGATCAAAAATAAATAAAAAAGAACGTCTGAGACTTTAACTTGATAATCTCAATTCTTATCAATTTAAATTTGCAAATGCACATTCTTGGCAGTAACTACTGAAGTTTCCCTGTCGTGGGAGACAAACACTCCGCAAGTGCTCAATCAACTTGGCTCTTGACTGGTACTTGAACTGGGCGGTGAAGCTTTGTCCACAAATCCCGCAAACAACTGCATACTTGTGCTTCGCCAACGCTTGGAACGCTCGCAGTTGACATGGCAACCGTTTCCTTGGTTTTGTAGGCAGTCGCCCGGATTCACTGGAAGACTGACTGTGTCTGCCCGTGTCAGATGAACTTGTATCCACAGTGCTGAGGTCGTTTGTATCAGATTGCCCTTGGTTTCCATCTTGAATAATGTGGTCAATCGTCTCTCGAACAAGCTCGAGATTGTGCAACTCTTTTGCATGAGCGATCAGATCCTGCTTAAGGCTAAACATGCTATGGCAATGGAGGCACTGGAAGCTCTGATTGGGCGAGACATTCGTTTTCGGAGGAAACACTGGACTCTCCTCCATCTGCACTACATTCTCAGCTCCTTCATGGCTAATTTTTTTACTGGCTTCGCCAAGTAGTGGCACCTCTGCAGCAGGCTTACTCGTTTCTTGGTTCATTGCAGACATTCCGAGGTCGGTGCATGGCACCGAATCACATTCTTTCTTTCTGGAGTTTCTGACAGTCGCCTTACCTAAATTTCGCCATAAATAAACAACCATTAATAACTTAATTTAATTTGATCCATATTGTAAAATTTATATGCAATAGTCTTACATGCCCGGTAAATTTCTTTTCGTTCATTCACAGCCCGCGATGGATCCTCCAAGCCTTCCTGGAACTGGATTATTCTCGACGGTATCATCGCTGCAGATTTCATCACAAGATACAACTATCAACACAAAAAATAAAATAAAGGAGAATATTTACGACTTTAATACATTTTGGTTAGATTCTTTAACTAATTGCTCATTACCTGCTCCACTTTAGTGAGCATTTGACTCTTTAAAACCTCAATTTCCTCTGCCGACTTCACGTAGCCTTGTACCGCAAAGTGACAATCGTTGCAAACCGTACTCACCACCGAGTTCCTCCCTCCTGGTAACTCCCCTCCATCCTCAGAACCAGGACGCTGACAAATCAGGTTGGAAAACTTAGCAAACGTGTCTTTACTCGCAGCCGGCACCGAACTTCCGGAAACTATTTTCATACAAAATAAACAGCTCGGGTGACTCTTGATGACAACGTTGTTCCTCGCCATTTCGAGCTGCGCAGTAAAATCAACACTAAATTTTCACTCACGAACTTCCGGAAACTATTTTCATACAAAATAAACAGCTCGGGTGACTCTTGATGACAACGTTGTTCCTCGCCATTTCGAGCTGCGCAGTAAAATCAACACCAAATTTTCACTCACAAATCCAAACGTTTAAAAAGACTACCCGTTTTCCGGTGCTTGACAAGTTTCTTGTAAGTTATTTTCAAATTTAAACTTGTCTGATCACTTTAAACACTAATTTCCGTTCATTCCACCAGCGCCAGGACAAATTTCCGTCGGTCGCAAATTCTGCAGCTGGTGATGGTAGTATGCATGGATGTCTTACGAAACATCTCATTAGAATAAAATGCAAGTGCACTGGAACGTGACACCGGCAGCAGCGTCTCGTCTTTGTTTCAACTACGTTTTTTTTTCTCAAACCCCGAAAGCGCAAGCTAACGTTTTCGTTTGTAGGAAAGAAATCCACGCGGGTTTTTCTGTCGGTTTTCTTGTGCAAACGTCGTTTGGCAGCCGAGTTGGAAAGTTGTCAGATTATGTAACGGGAGGAGTGAAGAAACAAACACATTTTTAAACAGAAGTTTTAAAAGTTAACGAAGTAAGATTGAAAATGAAGATAAAAGTAGTCGAATTGCGTCCGAATGGATGCCACAGAATCCATTCCCTGGACATTATTGCTGGGTCGTTGGATTGTGACAACTTTATCCAGCTCGTGAAGAGATCGATTGGAATCTCAGCGAGTAGGCAAATCCGGCTTATCCGCGACTCGGATAAGACTGAAATCTCGCTGTCTGATGATGTGAATTTGAAGGTAAAGCTGCGTCAAAAATTGAGTTTTAACTTGACTACTGAGTTATGACTTGTCTGGTTTTTTTTTTCTTGCAGACGCTGGTTCTCCAGGAAAATGAAAGCTTTACGCTTGACGTAATTCAAAGAACGTCTCGAGTCGTTAAGCGACCCGCTGGAGATCCAGAAAAGGAGGTAGTCACTCCACGACGGAGACAAGGTGATGATGTTGCTGGAGGGCAAGGTGAGATCCAAGAGGCACCTGTTCCAGATACATACGACGCCATTGCAATGACCCCGCGGGATCAAGACTCCAATGCCGTGACGAGTGAGGGTGGGCAGAGTATCGGAGGGACTGAACAAGATTTTGAAGCGAATTTCGACGGACCTGGAGGGGTTCCTCTTGAGTTTCAAGTTGGACGGAATTGTGAAGGTGGTGTCGAGGACGATCTAGACGCGAGTTGCAATGAAATGGAGGTGCTTACAGGACAAAACGTGACTACGGATCAGCAGCATTTAGATACGGAGGCAGAGAGCCAGTGCGAAATCGAGGGGATAATTCTTGCGGATGCGAATTTTAGTTCTCAGAAACTTCCAACGATTTTAAAAAGCGGCTACTTCGACCAACGAGTTTACGTCAACTGTTTTTTTGGACAGGAAAACGTTCGGATCAACGCCATCTTTGACACTGGTAAGCTGATATTAAATGTAATTTTGAAAAATCTTCAATTAAAAAAAACATCGTTCCTTGATTCTTTAATTCGTTAATAGGCTGTGTATGCAACGTTATGTCAACATCCTGTGCGAGACGACTTGGAATCACCGCCGAGGCAGTAAATGTTGCCATCCGAGTCGGTCAGGAATCTAGGGAATCAGCCGGACTTCGTAATCCGTGTATATTTCAACTTCCGGTCAAGTTCGAACCTAGCCTGGTGGTTCATTTGAACGTCATCCTTATCGAGGCTCTCAAAGAGGACCTTGTTTTGGGACTGCAGTTTATCCGGAAGTACAATTGCATCATGCACTTTGAGACGACGCGTTGTGTTAATCAAGGAGGAGTCTGGGAAAGAGACAGTCGTTCCTTTCCTAATTGCTGCGAGGGTGCCTGTCGTCGGGGAGGAAGAGCTACGCCCCGTCGTCTTTGAAGAGCAGCAGTAGGAGGAGTTGACGGGGAGCGAAGAGGAAATGTCCCGCATAATTTGAGCATCAGTTTAAATTTGTAATCGAACTTCGTGTTAGGGAAAACAAATATGATTGTTGCAAATAAAACGAATTGACAATGATAAATGTTGAACGTTTCTGTTTTTAATATAGATTTGGCGATTTTACAGTATATTTTTAAAAGATTTTAAACGCATGCAAGTAAAAGATAGACATGATAATTATGATTCGTCAAACAAGAGAAGTTCTCTTAAATAATTCCCTTACACCTAGGAATCATCATCTCACAACCCGCATCTGTGTTACACATACTCTGTAAAGTCATCAACAACAAATGAATTCCTCTTGGGAATCCCTCCTCCCGCCGCGTTCCCTCCAGAGTTCTGCGTCAATCCGGCAACACTCCCAGATGAACCGTGACCAGAGCCGCCAGGTCGAAGTAACCCGCTGTTGGTCAACGAGTCAATGAGCTCTTGACTGGAACCAGGCGGGCCTGTTTGCGGACTTGCGTTTGAACCTGAGTCGATGACTCTTTGTTTCAGCCTTTTAATCCCTCGAAGTCGCTCCAGCCAGTTGCTTGCGTATGGCTCCGCGTTAGTCATCAGCTTTTGCTGAATTACTGAAGCCAGGTTGCAGTGCAGAGCCAGCTGGCGGGCCATGATGGGGAGATTTTCGTCGGAAACGATTTTCACGTCGGTGTTCCCACTGTTCTCCCCCAACATAGGTTTCGTTTTTACGTATATTCGGTTGATTTGATGGTCCAGCGGCTGAATTATGACACATGCGTACATAAATTGGCACT
>VICI01003978.1:0-11921 GCA_019593645.1 Akabosia matsudoensis
GGAAAGGGAATTAGTTGATGGAGGCACTTTACGAATCGGCAAAAAAGATAATGATGTACTAGCATAGGTGTGCAACACACCAAAAGCTTACTTTAACATTTGAGTTTCTATTGTAATATAAGTAGTAGCCTTATAGGTTCATGATATCAATTACTAGGGAGATGCCATTTACCATTTCTTCACAGTCATTCAGCCACATAATCGTGAAGAGGTTTTGTAATTTTGATATAGCAAGCAACGTTTCCCCTACACTATATAAGGCATTGGTACACTACTGTCCTGCCCATCTTTGACGTGACGAAGCTTTTTCTGTACACATTTGATGGAGCCGTGCAGCCCATGTATTAATGGTATTCCCGCATTTCACGGGTATTTCCTGAAGCACGTAGAGCGGAACGGTTGGAAAATGGATTACAATTACAACGATATCCTGACTTTTCATTCAGCTTAGAATCACCGCTATTCAGTTTTTATTGATTAAATGCTAACAAAGAGCCCCGATAATATGTTTTTCTCCAACTAAAAGTTCAATCATCGTCACCAAAAGTGATTGACACCGAACCGAAAAAGAAACCTAACTTTTTTTCCTTAAACCAGTTAGGAAAATCGTTTACTTTATTACTTTTCTTTTTAACGACTTTGCAAATGGCTTCTGGTGAAAATATGAAAAATTGCTGGGGTTTCTTCACTCGTGGACTACAATACAAAACGAAATTACTCAAACACACGTCCATCTGCAGTATATCTTAGTTTCAAGCGATAAAAGACACTTGATACCTGCTTTATTACCTCGCTATATTTTATCCTTACGAAAAACACCATTCTGTTACAAGCTATTACAAAAACGTGGAAAAAATTGATGACACGTTGCAAGTGAGGAAAAATGGCTTTATGAGACTTTTAATTTTATTCGTTTGGCAAAGGAGGTGGAAAAATGCCGAAAAATCTTTTTATACTCATTCAAAATAAGCTTATCTAGTGCCTACTTCAAGAGAAAAAGAGCGACTATACTGTTATTGAAGCAATATTAAAGGAATGTCGCACCATTGTCGTCATCGTTATTTTCCATGATGACGGTTTTTAATCTTTTACAACCGTCTTCTCCTTCTCTTTTTTTTCCTTCTGCACAATTATTTTTTCCTGTGTTCTTTCAGGTCATTAAAATTAGCTCATCTTGCAAAAAAAACCTCACATTACAATTACCACACAGAGAGAAAAATGGAGCTGCACGGCCAGAAGTTTTTTTTTACTGCACATCCGTGTTCGTTCTCTACAAAAGACGGAGAAAGTTTTCAGTAAAAAAAGAGAAGTTTTTAGCATCATTCCACGTTTTTTTATTATTACGACACATCCCTAAAGGCTTCCTTAAGGAAATTAGGTCTCTGGTATTTAACTATAAGCTACACGTACATACTTTTCTGCGGGAATTAAGTGAAAGAATGTCGATTAACAGCAGAGACGAGTCATAAAAAAGCCAGTGAGTTTTTACACGTAAAAAAACCCGGAGAAGTAGTTTCTATCCGTTTTTTTTTTCTCTTTCCGTGCTCGGCTCTCGTTTTTTTTTTCACTTGTATAATAATCTGATCTACTGGTAGAAATTACCCGTGGTAGATGACTAGAGATATAGATAACAGCACGAAAGAGGAAAAAAGTGGGTGTATGTGAGAGTCAGGGATGGTCATGACATATTTGGCTAATTTTTATTTTCTAGTTTTATAGCAGTTGCCAGTTTAACGACAGATAGGATTAATGTAGGTACCTACATCCTGTATCTCTGTTACTTTCCATGGGTATAAAGATAAGTTAAACACAAGCTCACTCTTGATTGCATCCCATTTGTGCATACACGCTCAATTAAATTGGAAACATTTTGGAATAGACTGCTGTCCATCCCTGGAAGATATCATGAAAGAAAAAAAAATTGAGTGTGTGTGTGTGTGTGTGCAAGTAATCATGATGTGGTGGATTGTTTTTTCTGTCTTCTCGATTCTCTCGTCCCCTATCCAACACTTTTGTTACTTGGTTCATTTCTCCGCCTGCTCATCTTCTACAAAAAAAAAAAGAGTAAAGGAAAGACGAGCACGAAAACGGAAAAGAAATCTCATTTCTTGCGTTAAGTTGCTTGGAAAGAAGAAACGTTATAAGGTTTGTATAAAAAAAAGTGTAGTTGTTGTTGAGCCGATTGGATTTCAAGCCTTATTATCCTTGCTCAAACATTAACACAACTTATAAGAACCAGGAAAAAAATTTACTATCGT
The DNA here is from genome assembly GCA_019593645.1 of Akabosia matsudoensis. NCBI lineage: Eukaryota > Metazoa > Arthropoda > Collembola > Entomobryomorpha > Paronellidae > Akabosia > Akabosia matsudoensis. The sequence goes on from VICI01003978.1 coordinate 2,259, forward strand.
GTTCTTCACAAGCAACAGACAGGGAAAGACTTTTAGAGGAAAAAAGTCAGAGAAAAAAGTTGCATTATATGTTGTGTATCTAGCCAGCGCAGTTTTTTTTACAGTGTGGTGAAGTTAAACAAGTGAAAGAAAAGGGAAAATCTGTCCAGAGAAAGTTTTTCTCTCGCTCCTGGCAGATAATATGGTTTTGTATTGGTTAGCTCTCTAAACGTTTTCCTGTGGCAGACTTTCACCAACATCTTTTTAGTTACTTACCGTCATGATCATTTCACAGAGCGAAAATAATATTAGTAAAGTAGGTAGTCGGCGGTGGTGGCAGTGACAGTAGAAGGATAATATACTGACGGGTTTCCAAAGAAAATGAATATTTCTGCTTCGTTTTACGATTGAACTTGGCAACCTTTTTTTTTTCTCGAGAGCAAGAGTAGAAAAAAAGGGAAACGGGTGGAGAGAAAGTTACCTTTTTATACTTCTCTCTCTCTCTCTCTCTCTCTCTCTCTCGACAACTATCTCCTCTTATGTGAATAGGAAATGGTCTGTAATAATATCATCTTAGGTTGGATGATCTCTGACAATTTATTTCTGGGAGAACTGTCAAGGGATTTTTTTTTCTCTTTTCCTTTTACTACTTGCCCAACAATGTACACACATTTGATCGCCAGTTCTTTTTTTTTTCTTACAGTTTTATAGATCGTTTTTTCCTGTGGTATGCAAACATGACACTTTTATGAAGAATGACATTTGTTGACTGGATTCCATCACATGATTAAATTTCTTTTTCTTTAAATAAAACAACTTTTTTTACGATCGAGTTGTAAAAAGATCAACATTTTGTAGAGAAAGGGAGTACAAATTTTAAAACTTATTTCGTCTTTTTATCCTTTATTGCTTTTTCCATAATGGCGCATTATTATGTAAACCCAATCTTCTCTTTTTTATAAAGTACTTTTGTGTCTCCTGACGAGTAAGAAATAAAAAAGGTTTTTACATGACTTGTCAGAAGGAAATTAAAAAATTGACCTTTTTTCCAAAAATGACATATGAATTATTAGATTAGAGTTTTAGAGAAACGACAATATGGAGTAGTAAATTTGACACATAAAATGATTTTTTTTTTCTCCTAGGCTAAAGCACACAAAAAGAATATGATAGATAACAAGAACGGAAATGTACTTGTCAATAAAAAAAAAATGTGGAGCGTTAGTGTGTGTATTATTTTCCCTTGCAATGAAATAAGTGGATGAAGCACTTGTCGACTATTTCACTGTTTTTTTAGTTGCAAAAGTTCAACAAAAAAAAGAAAGATAATCTGGATGGAGAAGAGAGCGTCTGTATCATTTTTTTTTCTTTCTTCTTCTTGGGGAAAGCTCTCCATAACATGTGGGGAAAGACAAGGGGAGATTGAGTGGGAGTTAAGCACAAATGATGGTAGTAGTACAAGGAGTACTACTGTGCGTATATATTTTCGAGATAATAGCTAACACAGAATGGTTTTATGTTCAGAGAGGATTTTTTTTTCAAGGTACTGTTAAAGCGAACGATTTCTAAGATGATGATGGCAGCATAAGGATAAACATCTTTTCGTATATAAAATGGGTTTACAGACTCGTCTTCCATGGAAATAAAAATGGTAGTGCCTGTGGTGTATAAAAAAAGATTCACTTTTGTTAGGACGACGATATTCCCATCAAATATGATGATGATCACAATGATTACTGTGTGGTTTTTAGGGAAGGGGGAAAAGACTTTCTTTTATGCTCTCGCTGGAAGGCGAAGTGTATATCCAAGAGAGAAAAATACTCAGACAGTCAGTTTTACAGCTCACTTATCTGTGAAAGACCTTCTACAACATTTATTTTTCATCCATTTTCTCGCTGGATAGGGATGACACTATGGCAACAGGGATGGGAAAGAGACTAGCGTCTTCCAGAGTTGGGCACGCTTCCAAATGTATCAAATAATTAGGAGATGTTAGTGTGATACTAATTACTACCCGAATAGGTTGGATTTTATTTTAGAGACTCCGGAGGCATAGATTGATGTAACAATTCATCAGTGATTTTTTGTAGGGGTTTCCCTAAAAGCTTGTCCATCCCTGATAAGTAAATAGAATTCGGCTGAAGACGTGTATATGCATAGGCGAAGAAATATATAACTTGTTTTCCCTCGTCACACAATAAAAAGGAACTTTTTCAAAAGAACTCAGAGGAGTATTGCAATTCGTTTACTTTTTCCATTTGTATGGGAAAATGTTCGGAGTCAGTGAGGCGTGGATGCTTTTGGAGCAACTTTTTTTTCCTCTCCGTCTTTCGCCCTCATGTTTTTTGTTTACTCCTGTTGTTCCCTTTTTATGATGGCCGCCTCTTTGAATGCTCTGGTCATAGTGTGACCTCAAGCTAATGACATACTCAAACTGCTTTAATGCAATGTTTCTTCTTCTCTAATGGTAGCTAATTAATTTTAATGAGACATTTTCTCTTCTCGTTTACCCCACAGGAGAAAGACTCTGAGAGACAAAGTCCTGCCGGAAGACCGCCATCAAGAACAATGGCATCTGCGTCGGCAACTTCACCGACAAGTCAATCGTCGTCTACGTCGCCGTCTGCAGCGGCAGCCGCTGCCGCCGCGGCTGCTGCGTTTCATCCTTTTGGTCCCCATCCATTTTGGTTCTTTCCGCCATTTTTACCTAATCCGTACATGAATTCAGCGGCGGCTGCTGCTGCAGCTATGAGCATGAATATGGGCGTCCCATTCCCTCCCGGTCTTGGCCCTAATCAACCCCCAACTAGTAGTGGAGGGTCATCTGGGCAAAGTTCCTCGTCAGCCCAGTTCCTGGGTGGCACGCAATCACCTTCTGAACTTTTTCGCACCGACAATCTTAACCTTTTAAGTGGCAGCATAACTTCTGGAACAACATCTTCTAATGGGAGAATAAGTGCAAGTGCTGGGAGTAGTCCGTCCCTGTCCTCAATTAACCCCTTTGTTACTCCAAGTCTTGACGGAGTTGCTCATCTGCCTCATCACCTTTCCAAGCTCTCTCGCACTCCTCCAGAGTCATCCGCAACTTCATTAAGTCAAAAGGAAAAAGATTTTGCGGCTGGATCTCCACCTATCAAGGATGCTTCATACTTCTCTGCAGCCGCTGCTGCTGCAGCTGCCGCTTCTACTGCAAGTCTCCTCCTGAATAACAAGTATGATAGTTCGTCCCAACTTCACTCTTCTCCTCAGAAAATCGGAAATCAAACACCATCCCCTCATTATCATAACGGGATCAGTCATAAAGTCCCTACCAAATCACCTCCGGGTCACCACTCATCAGCCAGCGGGAAAGGAGGAAGCAGTACAAACAAGTCATCCAGTTTTTCCATTTCTCGGTTAACGTCACCCTCACCTTCATCTGTCCCCAGCACTGGCGGAGGCTCTCGGCACTATCCTCACCAACTTGGTCACTCCTCTCACAGCTCGGGGTCAAACTTTCCTGAGAAGGTGAACTCTAGTAGTAGCGGTGTAAGTGAAAGCCGAAAGGATGGTCTCCTCCTAAACACATCGCTGACAAAGTTGTCCACGAAATCCGGTTATGGAACTGGAAGTAGTAGCAATGCGAATCCTGGAAACGCTTCTTCCAGTAGTAGTGCCAGTGCAAGTAGCGACTCTGGTCTTTGCGTTGATTTACGAGTGTCAGGTCGCATCTGGGAGAGCAGCTCTAGTGGAAGTAGTAGCAGTGGTGGTGGTGGTGGTGGCACAGCTCCCGGAAACAGTAGCAGCGGTCGTGCCGCAACACCACCTCGGCCCATTTATACTACCCTGTCAGCATTCCGTGACCCTTCCGACGTAAATCTCTTTGGCTCATCCTCTCCACAAGTCCCTCGCTATGATCACCATCCTTCCTACTCTGCAGCAGCTCCGACATCCATCCCCGGCCATGTGCCTGTTCCCCCACTGTCTCTCCTCCAAGCGAAGACTGGTGCTCCCTTTCCTCCAACACCGTCCTCTGCCAAAATCTCATCAAACTCCAGCCTGTCCACGAGATACGTCTTGGGTAATCTTGAAAGGATTTATCAAAAAATAAAGCCGCTCAGTGGCAACATTCCTCCCGCATTGTCATTACCCACTGGCCAGAAAAACAATAACCGTACAGTGAGTCCCGAGCCGCGGAAACGACGACGAAGTAGCAGTTGCAGTAGCCCAGGGAAAAGTACTAGTCCGCCTGTGAGTAACGACACCAAGCCGATCATTAGTAACCATCACTCGCCGAGTCGTGACGGGAGTAAAATGGACATAGAAAATAAAGAGTGTGACGGTAGCATGATCAATCTTAATCCCGGAAAGAAGCCTGCCAACAAAAGTCATAACAAGTCAACTAAGAAAGCGTCAAGAAAACCTTGCTCCGATGGTAATAACGGCAATCTGTCTTCGTCGGATCATGATGAGGCTGGTCTACTCACTAAACCAGCACCAGACGACAATCTCATCAACAGTAATAACAAAACAGCTTTGTCTTCATCGTCATCCTCCTCGTCCTGTTCTTCTTCTGACGACGAGCATAATCTTGCCGTGGATGACGATGATGATGAGACTCATAACCGTCAGTATTTTAAAAATGAGCCTGACTTAAAAATGGCTGGTGTAAACGGAGAAAACTTTTCGCTAAGTATCACTCTCAATAATAACAATGTTGAAGGGGGAAAGGGGCTGTCGCCCGGGAAAAACAATAACTCTGTCGACTCCATCATCTCCACGTCCCCTCCTCGAGGGCGAGAGTTTGACGAAAACGGAAAGCTCCTACGAAAACCCAGCTTTGACGTAAATGAAGCCAGTGTGATTGACTTAGAAGTCCCTAAAATTCCACTGGCCAAACAAGAGAAAAAGAAAGCTCGCCCTTCGTCTGCAAAAGGATCGTCTCGGGATTGTAAAAGAGCAAAGGTCAAAGTCGACTCTGTCAAGATGGAATCTGGTGGTGACACTTGCCCAGTCGGAGAAGCATCCATTCAAGGCGGAGCTCTTATCGACATGAAATATGATAGCAACGGAGGGGAAGACTCCAGCTTTAAACATGACGACGATGACGACGACTTTGTCAATGTTTTATCCGAGCCTGAAACCCTCGACGACAAAAATTAGATACAGCAAAAATCACAGTTTATATTTCAAAGCGAAGCCCTGGAAAGTTTCAAAAAAATCTAATTATCTTCTCTGGTTATTTGATCCTTTATAATAAAACGCTTTTTGTACTTATCCCTGTGAATTTGCTACTACAAAGGAAAGGTTTCACTTCGTGCAACAGTATTTTTTTTCTCTGGAATGAACAAACGGGAAAATCGTCACATATTTTGGTTACATGAAGAGAAAAGTGGTACAACTGCTGCTGCTTTCAAAAACTACTAGAATTCGTTGTCACTTTTTATTTAAAGCAACTTTTTTCTCTGAGATTTTCTCTCGAGTGACTCTAAATAAGGAATGAACATTATATAACCTACTCTTTAAAAAAAAAACTTTCCAAACAAGCATCATTGTGATCTCGTTATGTTATAAGTAAGAAAAACATTCCAAAAGGAAAATAAAAGTATATGCATGGCACAAGCTGCGATGATTATTATGACAATGTAGTTAGTTAGTTGTTGTTGTTGTGATAGCTTTTACACAACTTTCGTAATGATAATGATTCTAAGAAAATCTCATAAAAACTTTGACTTATTATGCGAATTTCGTTTCTCCTTCCAAATTTCCACACAAAGAGAGTTGTCTAACTGAGAGAGTGTGTAATTGTATATTTATATCTTTGACAAAGTTTAACCCAGCTCGTGTAATTCAAAGAAAGCTGGTAATCAGCAAGTTTTGTTATATTTCCACATTTTTTTTTTAAAAATCGCATTGTTCTAGTCTTTTTATCAGGTATCTTGTGTCATATCATCCTTCTCTGTTACAACAAAAACAAACTCTAAAATAATAACTCAAGTTTAGGTAATAGGGCATACACAAACAAGTAAAACGCACTTTTCCAATTTGTCTGAGTTATTTTTTTAAGACTAAATTTTATCAAAAAGTTATTTCATAAAGAGAAAAAAAAAGAGTACGTCTTACAAGGGAGAATTTCGTTTGAAATTTGACCTTACCAGGCTAACCAACTTTCCAATTTGCAAATAAAATAGATTGGTAAAACGATGTGTATTCTATATACGTACAAACAATATTAAAAAAATATTTTTACATGTGTGTATACAGTATAAAGTGAAAGTTTAGATGTGTTTCTCCCACAAAGTTTGAAGAGTGAAAAAAAAAACGAGATGGTGTAAACATCAAAGAAAAGAATGTTATCGGATATAAATTGAAATATGAGCCGATCACAAAGATATCAAAGCACATAAGATGATCTGGAGTGAGTGAAGGGTAGGACGATGATGTTATACTCTCTTTTATCATTCTCATCACCGACTATATTACTTCTTGAGAAGTGTACGCATATAAAATTCTAAAAAAAATAGATCACAAACTTTTTTTTTTTTAAACCAAAAATGTAAATAAAAAAGGTAAGTATGTATTTATATTAGAAAGCACAGTTTGTAAATAAAACATTGCTGTAAACAACTGCTGGGTGATTGAAAATAAGAATTGAGTAAACGGAAGTATTTGGTATGTATGTATATAAGATAAAAATTTACAATGTACAATGTATGGTTACGTAATAATAAGTATGGCATTTTTTAGAGTTACATGTTATACAAAGTATTCTTGTGTGTATCATAACCCATTGTTGAGTACATTACGCAATCTAGTCTAGTGCTCTTGTGATTTATAAAAATACATTTTTTGATTGCTAGTATTGCTACACACTATTTTCACTGTAATGAATCTTGTCAAGAGAGAGAATTCGTAGAAACTCTAAGTGGACTTTACTGGAAGTGAACGAGTAAAAATGTAAAAAGCCATCTAGGTTGTCAGAAGCACCCAAAATGCATGAAATTTCATAGGAAAGATGTTTCCAAATGTATATATGTATCGTAAATGTAATGCATTTGGCTACGCAAATTAATATAGAGTATATTATGTTTCGATAAAGTGTTGTGATTTTGTGATTGCCATAATATAAAGGTAATAAATGGTGTAATAAATTGAAAAGAGAATAATATAATAAGGTAAATATTCAGAGTACCGGTCACAATCACACAAAAGAAATGTCTTTGTATAATAATTTATTCTTTATCTGTAAAAAGAGAACAGAATCATTGTATACGTACAAGATTAGGAAAGTTTTTGACGTTCTGTCACTGTACATATAAATACACTCCGATGCATGAATCTAGATGATGAAATATTTATCAAGTTTAATCCCTTTCTGAAAGCAAAAAGAATGGAGGCTCTAACTCTATTTAGAATTTTCGTATAATCAACAATGAATATCGTTATCAAACCGAAAAAAAAAATGTTTAAAGAGTTGGATAAATAAAAGAAAAATACTTGCAGAGAAACAAAAAATAATAATTTTTGATACATTTCTTTCCGAGGAAAATCCACTTGTAACTGTTCCCCCTTATTTTTACATAGAATATAATATATTTTATACATTTTTCTGCGCATCCGCATCCCCCGCTTTTCCTGCATAATCTAAGCATAAATCACTTTTTTCCCAAGTTATAATACCCTGTGTATAGTCATCTCATCACGAGTTAAGTTGTCAACTGTGAGCGTACATGGTTTTTTTTCTCCTCCATCAGATATCACTCTCGATTCCAGTGTTGATGGCGAGGTTGATACGAAGGATGATACTCTTTTGGCAAGCAGCTTGTTTGCATAAAAATCAATAAAAAGGAGATAGTTTCACCAAAAAAAGTCTTTGTTGTTTGTCTGGTGAACTATGGTGGTTAGGGTTGTTTTTTTGTGGTTTTTTTTTCCTCTTCCTGAATGACGAACACTGTAAAGGCGGAGAAGCTTTTGTTAAAAGTTAGGAAAAGCTTAGTTGACATCAAGAAGCAAAAAAAAACATATTCATATGTACACCAACACAGATAATTATATTATTCCATCAACCCATCAAGCTAGTCCAAGGTTTTTCCGTCAATTTTAAGTATATCAGAGCCAATCTTATTTGATTTTTGACATGCACAAACACAAAATACATATTAGCATGATTCTTATTTATTCTAGGGGAAAACATATAGGATGTTAATAACATCTCTCAAGGAGAAAACCCCGAACCACGACGGCGTAGAAAAAAAGGGTTTTTTTAGTAAAGTAGCACATGTAAATTTTCTTTTCTTTTTTATAATATAATGTTTCCCACAAAAAATATAAAAATCTGAAACGAGGCTTTTTTATATCAACTTAGTAAAAAGTTTCACGCATCTTCCTCCTCCTCTTTTTTTTCCCTATAAGACGGAAACGAGACTCGAAGACGTCAGGATAAGAATACAAAACAGGTTTGGGACATGGAGATTTCCGCGCTTTCCCTCGTTTCCTGTCAATATATTCCAACACGGTAACGTGATGCATCTTTTTTCTACAAGAATCGCTTTATTAGTGGAAAAAAAGCTGAGAACTTAAGACGAGGGAGACAAGCGTAAGCAAAACAACCATTTTATTTCGCTTTTCTTCAACTCGAGGACATCTGCATGCATAAAAAGATATTAAAGAAAGACCGTATGGCAGCATACGATATGCAAAAAAAATATGATGAAAAGCGGGCAAGAGAGGAAAAAATTATTCAGCAGTTTCCACAAGACTACTTAGAAATGCAAAGAACATGGTTAACACATCACACACACAAAAAAAATACTCCCTGGCTGACTACATGACTTGCGAGTGAAAGTAAAAGTCTCAAACATTCACCAACACTCTCCCGCCCATCTTAAGTGGCATATAAAAACAAACTTGTTTTTAATATTAAAAAAAGGCACTGAACATTTTTTTTTCTTCTGGCCCTGATGGTCGTCCAAAAAGAGGAAGTATACAATACTTTTCCAACATCCCCATTCAAAAACCATCCAACATTAAAAATTACAATTGCTACTTTGCTACCCACAAGAAGAAGAAAGAAAGAAAAAAAAAAAAGATGAGTAGGTAATAAATGACATGCAAAGCTTTTTTCCTATTGTGGCTGGATAAAAACTACTTTCTCCTACTTATTTCTTACATGTGTCGAAAATATAATGCCTGTGACGGTTTTCACTGGTTGAGTGATCGTATCGCTTACTCGAGAGCAAAAGGAAACGCTAGAAAATGTGTTTCACAACGGAGCATATATAATATCATACGCATATATTTCTTTTCTTCTAATGGGGCTTGTTGTGAAAAATGTTTCAGAGGAAACGGAATTTTTTTTTTCGGTCTTGAGTGAAAAGTATTACCTTTAAAAAACCTGAGACAGGGTACTTTTTTTTTCGTTTCATGAGATTTTGACAGATGTAAAAGGCAGCATTATTTTTGTATGTCATTTGAGTACTATCATTTTTTTGTGTAAAACGTGAAGTCTTTAAAATCATCTGCCTATTTCCCAATTTTTGGATTATTGAACGAAATTGAAATAATTTAATCACTTTCTCCGCTTCTATCCTGCCTAGTCAATTGTATCTTTTCACAAGGAAATTGTATTCATTAGTTTTTGTACAAAAAGTTACACACAAAACCCACTTGGCAACGTTTCCAGGTAGTCTCGTCCTCTTCTATTAA